>JAOEHK010011332.1:0-11817 GCA_025447835.1 Labidoglobus nevermanni
ACTAAAATAGACGATTACTTTCAAAAAATGTAATGTATGACGTGTTTATGGTCATCTCTGAATTGTATACAATTGTAAAAACATAATATATACCGAGTTCTTTTTTCATCATGACGACCCGATTAAGCAAATAACCCCGATATAACGAATTTTTCACGTCGGTCCCTTGAAATTCGTTATATCAGGGTTTTACTGTATATTATCGATGAAAGGAAGATGAGAAAATGCCAGTCTCCAAAGTGATTGTGTGTTTATTTAAATTCAACCAGTAGATCCCGACCGGTTTCTACTCTCAGAGTCATCATCAGGGGTAAAATATTTGATGATCTGGGGTGATATACACAAAACGGCTATGTGAATGTCGACATTCTCCTGAATTTGCTCTTTCACAGTAACAGAAATAGAATGTTACATATTTAGAATTAGTAAGGTATTTAAATCGTAAATTGACATTTCATTGAAGATATCGGTTAACCCACATGATTCCACCCAAATATGCATTGGCAAATTTTCACATTCAAAGGGGAATTAAATTATTCATCAAATTCAATGCATGCCACGTTTCTGTTGTATTATTAATGGCTTGGGCGATATTCAGTAATCACAATTATCATGCGGCAGTGATGCAGAAAATGTCGATACTGGTATGAAGCCAAACGGAAACAAATGATATAAACTTCAAAGCGTTGCCCACATATATGCGACTTCTCGAAATATGATACATTGAAAACTTGCATTTCAATTGTTATTAGCAAGTTGTTATAACTGAAGTGAAATTCGATTGGCTTCACGTGGCTTAGAGTCACCATTTTATTTTGCAATAGATTTTAATTGTTATCATGACGGATTAAAAGCATACAAATGCCAATAACATATAATATGAAAATTAATCCACTTGGCGTTATTTGCCATTCGCAGAATCAGTTCAAAGTAACAATATGTAAATGTTTATTGACCTAATTGAAATCTAAAATAAACATTATTTGAAATAGCCTTTCAATAGACAAATACTGTACAAGTCTATATGTCATGAAATGGTCCAATTATAAGTACATATGCCGATACCCAGTGGCGAATTTAAGCAACCCCTATACGAGATATTGCAATGAGAGTAATTCCCGCATGAATTGCATCTCAAATTCTACGAAAACACGTCCGTTCATTGCACACATCGAATATTATTCGATTCGCCTTCTGTTTTCACTGCTCCTTATAAGTCTTTGCGGTGAGAGCACTTCAGGCAAGCCAATTTAGCACCAGGTCATTCACTCAACTCCTACACTCACGTACCCATAGTCACAATATCAATAATGAAGATAAAGTTTCAAGTAGGATACAGCTAATCAGCTAATGAAAATACATGATCTAGCGGTAGCTATGAAGGAAAGTACGTTCTTCCTTCCGACAGTCAACAACTCTGTGTGAACAATAAATCTGCTCTGGAACTTAACTCAATGAACATCGAAGCGCTGCCTGCTGAAAACGTGAATAGCGCCAAGTCGGCTGCAATTTCGGAGTCTGGCATAAAATGAACAACGACTCTGCTCTCTGATCTCCCCTTTTTCGAGTTGAACATGCGTATGGAGGGTGGGATCGTGAATTAGAATGGATGCTGAAATGCGTCCAAACGAAACAAAACAAACAAGCAAATGCGTGCAAACATGTTGTAGACACGAGGTGTGGTCGAGGGTTGTTTGTATTCCATTATAGATGCTTGGCTATTATTAAATCTCAACGCCGCCCTCTCCATCTCCGCCACTACAGGCGAAAATATGACCCTCGGATATGCTTCACTAACAAAAATCTACAATTGCTATTAATAATGAGCAGGTAGTTGAGGAACTTTGTCAAATTTATCAAGAGATGTGTACATGAAGATATACGAGGAGAGCTGAGACCGACGGCCCAGACTGGAGATGTAAATCAGAGAGAATCTCTATGCTTCTTATTGTTAGTTTGCCGCTGTCGGATGATTGTGATTTACAGCTAATATGTGCACGCAAATTCTGGCAGCGGGTGCACGAACGAGAATGAGGATTCATCGCCATAAATCTAACATACACATGCAATCTTATTAACGATATATATAAAGAACATGGTTCATGCAAATTTTTCTCGCTTCGACTGATATTAATTGCCACTGAAGTGTGAATTTACTGATCATGCTTAACCCATCAGGTGCGACCTTCTCAGCTTCAAAGGTGTAGTACACTAGATTGATACTACTGCTAATAATATATTTAAACAAGGCAAACATTATTTGAGGATGAACCCAACTATATTTTCAAATTCCTCTTTGCATGAAATCTCTATATAATCCTATACAGGGAGATACTAAACCCGAACCTTGAGAATAACCACGAATCTACGAAATATAGACAATTAGATCTTGCGTACATTCGGTCTTCATATGGGCTCCACATTTTCTTATTGCAATACTATAGACTACCGATTTTTTTATATTTAAACAGCTTAGAAAACCCTGTTTACGGGTACCCTCAGAGTGAGGGTTATGTTAGAGACAATACCGACTAAAACCAAGCTCAAGCATTCAACCCTAGGGTTATATATGCTTTTGGGGAAGAGATTTATGGGACCTACGAATCGTGGTTCAGGGAAGCTATACCAGGCTGAAGGGCCTGGCGAAGCGGTCTTCGGACTGGGCGGAATACCTTCCAAGGTTGGAAATTGTGGGATTGGGGTGGTGCGCCACGGACGCATGCAGATTGTTGGCCAGTTGGGAGAAGATATCCTGGAGAGGGGCAATATTGAACTCACGACGAATGTCGGAATTCCGGATGTAACTACTACCGAACATTCGGTTGCATTCCTTAAATACTGTGTGCAATCTTGTGACTGAATGGTAGAGGCAGGCAATGGCCTTTAGTGGCGTGTTTATGATCGTTAATCAAGCAAGATGGCGTTGACATCTATAACTTAATGCAGCTGAAGCACACGATTAATTCTAGTGTGCCAATTAATCATATAAAGTTAGCCCATCAATCTACACTTGCAATTTGCGTAAATTCTGTGTTTTATTTTAGTACAAAAAGGCGATGAACCGTCATATAATATACAATCCCCTATTATAGTAGAATCAGACATAGACTAAGGGACAATTCTCAATTTTACTGCATAAAATATAAGATTCGTGTTGGAACCCGATCACTTGCAATTAATAATTGCACTAATCCCCAGTTTGTGAACGAAATGATAAGGAAACTCGTTTTTTCAACTGGTAAAGTTAGCTCCTGTTAGTCCTATACTGCAACATTCATGAATATGCAAATCTCGTCGATTACTGGTTGCTTCCACATGACGATGATTCAACACGATTGGAAAATCATTGCGTTCCCGAGGGAGTTCACTTCCTTCACAATCCCACGGATAACGCATGTGGTCACAAAACTAGCAACACAAGCAGGGCTGGAGCAACCTTTTCCGGGGCCGGTTTCATAGATTGCAACTTTCCATATGTTGGTTCCCGCGGGGCCTCTCCAAATGGACCGTGGGGCAACTCAAAACGTGGGGCCGGGTGCGACTGCACGCGTTGCTCCGGTCCTGAAAGCAAGTATGAGCAAGTTATAGGACAAATGCGCGCCAACATAAGTTTTGTGAACTTTCTGAACTCTTTGGGGGCTTCAGTTTTAAGCAATTTCTGATCATGCCTCAATATGCGGATCAATCTTTCAACGCATCTGGTTTGGATATTTTGCATTACTCCTTCTCCACTTTCGAAATATAAGCGTTACCCACCTCAAGGGACCGGCGTAAAAGTTGCCCTATAAAGAATTGCTACCACTCCCCACTCTTCCCCACTTCTTTGCCTTTTCTCTCAGAATTTGCCCTCCGGTTGGCACATTGCAATTTCTAGCCTGGTTGAACCATTACATTAACGCTTCTTCTAAAGCTAGAAATTACGAATTTCTCAAGCGTTTTCTTTTGGTTTTGGTATCGGCTGTGTCTATCGCATCTTCTTTGCTATGAATGCGTGTTATTAACGATTGCTTTCTTTTCGGAGCCATAGCGAAAAGCACAAACAGCGAGTAAAGTACAATGCGTATGCGGTTCGGCCAGAACCAAAGACTTATTACAACTAACTGATGTTGGAGAACCTGGGAATTTCAATGTTTAGCAACTGAGGAATTTACACCATTATATATGTATTTACAGTCGGCACTTTACAATACTTCCTAAACTACTTCAACTCCATGAACAATTACTAATTAGACGACGGTTCACGAATGACCTTGACTGAAAACATTTCCCTATAATGAGGGGACCAAAATGCATTAGTTTGTTTCTCCAATAACGAGTATTTCTCGAGGGAGGGTTTTCCTATAAAAGACTTCCCTATAAGGGGCTTTTACTGTAAATCGTGTAGTTTTAATCACTTTATCATAAAATAAAGCGAACGATGTTATGAAAGACGATTTCAGTTTTGAAAACCTTATGTTTATTTTTTTAAGAAATCTTATCAACTTATAATAATTAATAAATGAATCATATTTTAGTCTAGTAATACATAAACATATACAGTCGTATTTTATTTGTATTGGCTCATGTCCTGATTGCTGGAGTCTGTCTCATAACTTCGTTCAGTAGTTGACATTGATGAATAAATGGGTTTGCTCCTCAGTAAAAATGCCGAATGCCTTCGTTCGGATATATTAGAAAATTTGGAGGCAAGGGAAACATGGGACATCCTATTCACATCCTCCTGACTATTCAAATTGATGATTTCCTTGTCTTCGGACCATATATATTCCAGCATATTATCCTGTCAGACAAAGAAATGCACAAATTATGCTCTCTTGGTGGCATATTGCAAAGGAATATTAATATGCTTACAGATGGTTTGCCGAGAATTGGTGGCGGATGCTGTTGCTGCTTCCTCTGAGCAGTAATTCTTTCCGAGTGCAGCAAACATTTGCTGGACGGTTGCGATACCAACTCGGCAATCTCTTCCTCGTTCTCCATTATACTCAGATCCTTGGAGTTGCCCATGGGCACAATGAGCAGACGTGCCGCAACGCGGTCAACAGTGCTCAGCAGACTGCTCTTTGGAAGCACCAACTTATGCGTGGTGCGCGGAATCAGCATGGGCGCTTTGAACAGTTCGCCGGTGGAATAATCGCCGACAACGCCCTCGATGAGGACCACATCGTCCATCAACTCTGTGATGACAAACATTTTGTAGCACTTGATGTTGGGCATGAAGGAGCGCTCCAACTTCAGCTTGATCTGCTCCTGCGTTTGATTGCGATACACCGGGGCGTCCATCATAATAGCAACGGCAAGATTACAGACTGCGCACTTCCACATTCTGGCTTCCAGTCCCGTCACGGGATTCGCATGCATCATCATGGCCTCCTTCAGCACGTCCTTGCTGAGGAAGTACGCCTGCGAAGGGGATTCGGCCGAAACCGAACAGTCGTATGAGCGTCCGGTCAGGACACACAGTTCACCAAATGTACTGCCCGAAATGAAAGTGCCTTCGCAGTTCTGGCTATAGTCCACCACGTCGAGGTAGTCCACAATAGGGACGCAGCTGAAATCCTTTCGCTGCGTAAAGCAATCTGAGGATGGGTGGTACTTCATTCTCAGCATGCCAGTGACCACAATGTAGATCCCACCCGAATGCTCCCCGTATTTGATGATCACTTCACCTGCGTCCCATGTCATAGTCTGTACATATTTGTACAGGAATTCGATGAGCATTTCATCGTCCGCCATCCAGGGTACCTCCTTGAAGATGACGCGCGGAGAGCTGGGCTGGACAAACTTCAAATTTCGCAGAAACGCCTGTTTGTCAATGAGGTGCTTATTGATTATGCTGAACTCGATCTTATCCAAGAAGCCCGATACTTTCAACTGCGCCAGAGTCTCATCCATGTTGGTCAGCGTCGTGCGAATGACCTGTTTCGTCTTCACCGTGATCGCAATGTTCGGACTCTCTTTTTGGATGCTTTCCATGAGCTTGAACAATGATTCGCGTTCTGCAATCAGCTCGATTCGAAAAATGTCGCGTAGTTTCTTCATCCCAATGATCTGAACAAGATTATCAATCAGCTCCGTATTGCAATTGATCAGGGAGGTAGCCAGATCAAAAACGAAGCAGATTTTGTTGTCCATGTGGGAATTGATCGCCTTGATTAGGTGAGGGTAGAAGATATTTATTAGCTGCAGGATATGAGCGAGGCGGATGATTGACATCGTTCGGAAAGTTACTATTGAATGGTAGATCAACCAGTCGAAGATATTGGCCTCGGTTATAAAACAGAAGTTGAGCATGCCATCGATAAGAAGTATGAAATCAAAGGTGTTCCAGTAAATGCCAAAGTAATGCTTCATGCCAGATATTAAGAGTAGCTGATCCGAGAAGCCTATCAGCTTCACAAGGAACTCCAGGAAGAAGACTGTCCACATCGCAGAGTGGAACACAATCATAGTGTGACTGCTGAAGCACTGGGTGCTGCATATGGTCAATAGGGCATTGCTTAGTATTACTACAAACATGGCGAAATCGTAACCCATGTGCATGGTCGTGTAGAAACACAAACGACTTATGAAAGTCGTTGGGGGTGTAAAGTTGTATTGTTTGAGCCAGTTTAATACAATACATCGAATTGAGCATAGGACAGGCTGCAAAAGAAAGAGATCAAATTAGATCCTGATGAGTGGCAAGTGAAGTCCGTAGTATACATTGGGTTTCATATAGTTTTGTAATTGAATATTGTTATCCTCCTGATTCGATTCAATCATAGCATCGAGATGATGTATCAGAATTTGCAGACAGTTTTTATCTATAGTTCCATTCCGGTACTGCTTAATTATTGATACTTTTTTCGTTCGAAGTACCTTTAGCCGCGTTTCACTGGAAAGATCAAAAGGGTAAACATACCCTAAGTAATTTCCATATGCATTACATCAACATGTCCGCCATTTCTTTGTCTGTAATATCGTAGGGTACTACATTGTGACAATCTGGGCAAAGTATAGCGTTGTCATTCTCCCAGAAAGCCACCCCATTATCATCAACCAGAGCATCATAATCCGTTAGAATCTTATTGGCTTTATAAGGATGGCGAATTCTGGTTTCTTGGCGTACTTTATTCCAATTCGCATTGCTCAAATATCTGCAATTGTATATTGAGTATACCTGAAGTGCATTCTACTAGGATATTCGGAGTACCGGTCCATTTTCAGTATATTTATTATCGTCGAGCGTTTCTCGACTATATACTTAATGCAATTATTCATATTCGCCAATCGCGTGGGCGACATATCCGAAAAGCCAATAAACCTAAGCAGCATCTTCATGGTGGTTGTATTGACAGCGACACTAATAATTAGGTAAACCAAGAACTCTAAGGCGTAGTCACTTAGATTACCATTAGCCGGATCGGCGAAAATCAGCAAGAATATGTTTAGGTTTATGCAGCCTTTGACATTACCCCAACTGAGTACCAGAAGGCACTTCAAGTTGATGTTATAGGTCATTCGCCTGATGAGTGGTCCAATGATCAGAAAGCTTATCAAGCGCACAAAGAATGCGGAAAAATAGAACATGATTGTTCCGTACAATTGAAGTACGTTGAAGGAATCCACGGCAGAGATTGTTAGGCGTATCGTGAGCACCATCAAGATACCAATATCGGCCATGTGGACGAAGGTACCCCAGAAGCATCTCATTGCCGCGTCCACCTCAGTTGGGAATCGATGTTTCTCCATCGCGACGATGCAACTGCTACACGTGATTGCCATAAGGCCAGACACGTAAAACATGCATTCGGAAATGAGGAGTGTGAAGTACAGCATGCTAATAGAGATGCAGATTGCACCCACGGGTTCATTGTACAACCAACAGATAAACCGCGTTTTCATCTTCCCCATGATACAGCCCACAATGAATCCTCCTACCAGTTGCCGAAGGATCACAATTACCACCTGGTACCATTTCGTCAGGATATCGAATTGCACCCCGATGAGTATATGAAAGACTAAATAGGAAGGGATGAGAACCAGAACACTTTCTGCCTCCAAAATCGTAGCCAGGTGCTTGTGCTCTGCGAGTTGCCTGAATATCTTGATGATTCTGGTAGGTTGCACCGGGATAGTGGTCACGGCTATTATCATACCCTTTAGGAAGCTAATATCCGGATGGAGGAAGTAAGAGAGGAAGATGGCTAGCAGGAAAGGGGAGAACATAACGTTGAAGAGGACCATAATGATTACTTGTGGTAGGCAGCGAAGGAAAATGAAGCGATCCATTTGGTAGATAGTCGACATGGTAAAGATCGGAAGGAAGGCGTACAGGGTGTTCAATGGCGTTAAGTTGAAGATGTCGGTACAATTACGAAGTGATTCCACCATGCCTATAGTTAAACCAATTAAGAGTGCTGCAGCAAGCATGAATATCTTCTCGGGAATGGGTGCTTTTGTCTTCTTGATGAACAGACGTACTGGTACACCCAAGAGCAAACATAGTGGTAATATTATAACCAGGTAGCTGCTTTCTGCGTGCATCTTGATTGGGAATTAGTTGGGATTAGTTTAGACACTGCATTGAACTGACATTACATTTTACAATATCAGAGCTTACTATTTAAACTATTTCAACTAAATGGGAGACTATAGAGCCAAGTAAGAGCAGCAGAAATGAGGTACCTATTAAAAATAGTTGATAGAAGTGGCATTTAATAGTTTAAACTCCATTCTGAAAAGCAAACGAATTCGCCGAAGTCGAGTTTAAAAGGCTTTGTAGTTGCTCTTACAACGCGTTTCGACAATACAGTGTCTTCATCAGGCAGATGACAACTAGGAAAGGTATGAAAGGTATGAAAGCCATAAAAGGTAGAGAATGCAGAGAATGAGCAACGAAGCGCAGTGCAAAAGAATATAGAAGGCCAAACCGCAAGTGAGATATAGAAGAGGAAGACCAGTAAAGACATGGGATGCACAAATTATCAAACTACTCAAGGAAAAAGGAACAAGCGGCTAAGAAGGGGTAATTATATTTAGGGACAGAGGAAAATGAAGAAAATTCGCATAAGGAAGAAAATTAACCCATACTAACATGGCTAAAAGTAGTAAATGATTATATATATACATAAGAAAGTTTACTGAATATATCAGGAAGTCATATCAATATTGTTCCAAATTTCAAAATAGCGAGCGCCATCTCTGAATCGTCTTCAAAGCTAGATGTACAGTTATAACCAAAAAACCATTATCAGCAGTACTTTTAGATATTTGCGATTAAATCTAAGGGCACAATGTAAGCATATAATTATAGAACGAATGTTTTACAGTGTTTGATACGTTATTTAATTCAAATGCTTCTATTATACGAAGATGTCGATGGTGTTAAATACGAGTTCGATTCTCCGAGGTCCTCTACAGATTTGGACACCTCTGGTGAACACATTGCGATTCCGATACCATGCAGATAAAATAGCTAAAGGTCCTCTGCTTCGTCGTTACGGGTACGACGACAAAATGCTGCAATCGGGACTGCTACCACGTTCAAAGGACGCAGGTCCCCTGCCAATTCCCCAATATCGGCCCAAAGACGCTTGGAATGAGAAACGAGCGTTATTTGGCCAGAATGACTACATAGACATCCTCGGGAATAAGAATCTGCATCCTACCAGGCTCCTGTACAACATTCCCTCATGGTTACGAGGTGTACAGGGCAACGAGCTGCAGATACAGATTAGAAAGCGCAAATTTGATTTCCATAATGGCTTTCGATTGAACAGACCGACTAAATGGAATGATTTGAACAAGCGAATACGTTTTTTGTATAGATTCATGAATCGCAAAACCAAAACTGGTTTTTCTAGCCAATAAATACTGTAAGGGGTCGACTTAATTTTACTTCTTTGATTTGGACGAAACATTAACCACTATTGCGCAACCGTGCTAACAAGATATTGCACATTATACGTAAAATAAGCGATTCATGGGTGAAACCCCAGATTTGGCGATTTTTGAGCGTTTAGTGCACGAAAACGACGAAATATTAACCACTATTCCGCAACCGTGCTAACAAGATACATCTAAACCACATATTCCTGCTAATAATGCACATTATACGTAAATTAAGCGTTTCGTGGGCGAAAACCCAGATTTCGCGTTTTTGGTGCTGTTATCATAAGTTGTTGTAGTCTCTGTTATTTAAAAAAACAACAATTGTGATTCTATTTTATCAAATGATTTGAAATTTAAGGTTAATGTATGTTTACGTCAAAATCATTGTGACTCTTGAAAGGAATATTAGTACCTATGAAAACTATTGAGTTCTAAGCCGATTGACATGGACCACAAGCAACAAGATGTACGTATGCAATAAATGCAAAAACATCACATATTCAGGCGCAACTTTGCCTTGTAACCAGACCTCTGACCCTTCGGAGGCAGCTCCAACTATGATGAGCTTGAAGCTGAAGGGCAACGAAGCGATGAAGGGCGGGCGGTACGAGGAGGCAATGCTGCATTACACGCATGCTATTAAGTTGGATCCCAACGAGCCGGCATTGTACAGCAATCGATCGTTCGCCTTCCTGAAGCTGAAGCAGTTCGCGTTGTCCATGGAAGATGCAATTCAGACCATTGTCTTAAATCCGGAGTGGGCAAAGGGCTACTTTCGGCGAGGCGAAGTGGAGTTCGCCACGCACCGCTTCGAGGAAGCGCAGGAGTCCTATGAGGAGGCACAACGTCTCCAACCGGATGATGCCAGCATCTCGGAAGCGGTAGAAAAGGCTCGCAGGGCTCGAGCGAGGGAGATCAAGTCCGATGCGCAGATTCCCTGGGTTGGCAGCGGAATTGGCATCGTTGTGGGCGTCATTGTACTTCTTGCAGATTCATTCACCGAAAAGCCCACGGTGAACTTTAAGAATTCGCATTGTCTTCAAGTCCACATCAATATCGGATCTCTTTCAGCATCCAATCATCATGGCATGTGTTACTGTGGCGATATCCATCCTGGGCTATCTGATCGCCAAAGTGGTGCGCTCGATAATGAAAAGTCATCGTCGAGGCTCGTTGGACACAGATCTGCTTCTCGAGCCCGATGAAGAAGTCGCGGCGCAGAAGACGCCGGAGAATGGCACGACAAGAAATCGATATAGTAAGTTTCAGGCTCGCCAGCGGTTTCGTCGCGGCAAGATGCAGTAAGCTGCATCTGTCGCATCATTTCGACTTTGTAATACAATCTGCAGCATCCCTGCGCCAACTGGCATTGCAACGCTTTGCTAGTTTTGAATAGTGATTGAAAGAAATCGATTTTCATGTGATTCTTGTGATCTATTTTATTTTGTTTACTGTTGCATATTGCTTTATTCATCTTTCGACTGATTCTAGTTCGACAACTTGACCAAACCCGTTTTAATACGAATTAAAGCTCTAATTATTAAGCATATTAATGAATAGTAAATTGCGCAAACCTAACTGATTTCAAGTACCCTTTAAAGCAGTGCTTACCAACCTTTCTTAGCCATGCCCCACCAAACGCTTTCAAAAGTCCCTACGCCCCCCCCACCCAAAATAAAAGTTTACTCTAAAGCAGAGGTCGCCAAAGTGGGGTCTATAAACCCCCTAGGGGTCTATTTGCCAAAGGCAAGGCTGTATCTGAGCCAGGGGGTCTATTGGGGATCGAAGCAAAATCAATTCTTAATATTGCATAACATAACCGAACTACGTATGCACTTATAGTTAGTTGGTTAACTTTGACCAACATACTTGCGAGAAGGGCCATCTCTTTCCTACTTTAATTGTCGCTTTTTCTTGTGTTTGCAAGTTGTTGTTTCAAGT
>JAOEHK010011343.1:0-11810 GCA_025447835.1 Labidoglobus nevermanni
TTGCGCGAAGGGCGCACTACAATTTCATGGCGGGCGCAGTGGCGCCCGCGGGCGCCGCGTTGCCGACCTCTGCTCTAAGTAGCAGAACGCGTGGTCACTTTAAATGAGAGGGACAAATTTTAAAAGGTTTATTTACCTCCTGAAAGCGGTATTGTCCCGCCAAAATAGGGCCATTTGTCAAAAGCGGGACACTTCTCCAAATAGCGGTACTGTCTCATGATAGTGCGGCATTTTTGAAAAGCGGCACAGATCTCCTAAAAGTGGGGCAATTTTGCCAAATACGGAACGTTTGGACATGTAATGAAGAAAAGACTGCAGTGCTGGAAGGCACACCATTACAAAAGGGATTAAAACCTTTACAAACAATATTAAAAACTAAAAGAAATAGGGTTTTTTATTTAGGCCCACCCCGATCAACGCTGGGGCTACTTCCCCTAGTATTGTATATAATTTTATTAACATGTATAATCGATTCAATTAAATCTGTAGGGTTGATTTCGTTTTTTGTACTGAGATATCGTTGGCTCAGACCATTAAAAACCCACCCCTGTTATAGACAAAAGCTGAAATAACAAAGGACAAATGCATAAATACTAAGGCACTAATTGCACAAAGGAAAAAGACAGATTTCCGCAGTTAAATTATGGGCTTTGAAAGAGATGATTTTTGCTGCGAAAGATTGACTAATTCATTATGAATGGAATTTCAAATAGCACGCCAAATTATCATTGAGAATGGTGAAAGAAATACACGATTATGAATTAAACACAGATGTTAATACACAAAAGTGTGCAATTAGTGCCAACATACAATAATAATGAGCTAATTATAAATAGTTTCGCGGGACTTTAATTTGTATCCCTTTGGCGCAAGTGTTGGAGGAGTGTACGCGACCTTTCGGGAGGGTTGTGCCCTTCGCCGATCCACTCCGTTACTTTGAACGTGGTCAAATAGCCTCCCCGAGAATTCTTAGCCTTTAAACGCCGACTCTGACCCCGGAATGGATGCGACGTGTAGGGCACCAGAAAATGCAGAAATTGCAGAAATGGCAACGACAGCCACGTTAGGGCTGCCAAGAACTTCCTCCCCTGGTATGTTCTTCAATTGAGAAAAACAGCAAACAGTAGCAAAACGACTTTGATGCCAATTTTTGAAAAATATGAATTGAGATCCCTGAAACTTTGCAAATTGTAATAGGGATGAATAGAAAATTGACTCGCGACGCGATATGAAACGCCATTGAATCTCAAGCTGAGATTGGGACCACAACAAAGTGCTGAAACAGAAGCGTGCCTCAGCCCATTGCTAAGAAGCCCCAAACCCAGCGTCAACATTCAAAACCATAGAATTAAGACCTCTCTATATTTATATGGAGATGAATATAACCCTCAAGTTGCCTCCGATGTCCAGGTAGTGGTAGAACCGGACCCTGTACACGAAGAACCAATCAATATGCGTCCCAATTGGGCACTGACTGTTTTCCCTTTCGTCGGGGTCAAGTCGTCCACACGTTGCTTGAGTCCAAGCTGTCTCCAGATTCTTACACCCCATCTTGAGGGAGTCCTTGTTTTTGGGATGATACTCGCGATAGCGTCCAATTCACGCCCATTGATAACGGCACTGAGGCACTATGTCATAAAGGGTCATCGCGACCTCGAGGCATGTTTCGAATTGCGACCCGACCCGATCTCCACTCTAGCACTTTTTCTTCAGGGTGTTTGAATTTTCTATTACTAGAAGAGAGCCACAGTACACGAAAAGGTCTCAAATACACCTTCACAACATTTTGATGCCCACTACTCATTGCCAATTGGCAATAAACACTTTTTAATTGTAATTACAGAATACATAATACAGTATACAAGATAACCATTAAGTTTTACAAACAATCCCATTAAATCAGCGTTGAAAATGGTGAATGGCATCCTCTTGTTTAGACCCGCATTGCTTCCATTGGAATCGATAGGATGCAAATGTGTTCGTTGCAATGCGAGTGGAATATGTATGCATTAATTATACATGTTTGTTGATTCTACAATAATAAAAAATAAATAAACTGTGTGCATTGCAACTTGTGCATACGAGTTACTCCTTCCAATCCTGGACTTTGAAATTGGGGCAAAAATAATTTGCCAAAAATAAACTCACTCATAGGATTAGGAATATTGGCTAAATTATTAAGCGATTTTATCTCGTTGTAGATAACGAAGAAGAACAGCGGAACACTCTCTGTTCTTGCGTTCTCATTGAAATCGAATGAAATTGGACAATATTTCACTATATTCCTGCAACTGCTAACCCGGGGAAGGCCAACCCCCATAAAATCGCGGGCCACTTTGAAAATATATCAATACTCCGCGGGACAAGTACGGGGAATACCCGTGAGTTTGCCACCGCCGGACTCTAGGCTTTCCCGACTTTGCCCGTTGCTGATTTTCTTTCTCTTAGAGTAAGCCGAGGCTATGCCTGACAGATAACGGGGAAATCCATTGTGGTCCTTACCCACTACACGGGTATTCCGCGTGCTTGTTCGCACAGATCTTCGGCCCTTAGTTTTATTTATAGAGGGGGCCTGAAAGGCCTATTGTACTGTGACCCTCTAACTTAGAATTCAAATGACTCCTTATGAATTTCCTTAAAGAAATTCAATAGCTCTCCTGGACGCATTGCGATTATATCCGAGGGCCCCAAGCTGCCCCTCTTCCATATGCACTGCGTATGTAACAAAGCACATTGCATGAGCATAGGATATGATGGACCGTTTCTGGCCAATCTCCGCATGCTCTGCAAGTGGGCGAGTCCGCTAATCCCAACTTACACACGTGGTAATTGAAGGGATAATGTTCAGTGAGAAGGCCGGTAACCTTCCGTAATTCTTTTTTAGAAAGGTACAAGAGGTCCTTGGTTCATTGTGTGGATAGCTGCAAGAACAGCTTAGCTTGCCCAGATATAGGCATAGCGGCTGCCTCTCTCGCTAGGCGGTCCGCTTCCACGTTTGCCCGATATCTAAATGGCCCGGTGTCCATGCTAAGCAGACATTATTATTGCGGACCAGCCGGTTCAGTACCAGTCGGCAATTCCAGCCTACAGTAGATTTAAAGCTGAGCTCGTTCAGCTTTTTAATGGCCCGGTTTGCTATCTGAGCAAGTGCAGATGCAGAATCCTCTAATGCCTATCGATATAGACCCGAGCACATCTGTAAATTGCTATGACCTCGTTTTGCAGCACCGAGGGCCTGGGACCCCTGGCCCTTAGATTGGTCATCCTTGTACTAAACGATTGACTTCAGTATAATGTTATATTAATAGCAACAATGTGCCCAACAATTGCCCTTGAGCAACAATGACGTTTGGTAACAATGGCTGATAATCTCCTAATACTCTACAGATGTTATTGGAATTCATCATTAGAATACAATGTAAATATATGAGCAATTTGAGTAAAGCATTCTGGTAGCTGACTGTCGTAAGTATCGTAAAGAAAACTTAGGAAAACTTACTATTTAGGACTTTCACGGGCCTCGTGTACCATGAAGTGCCAAGGTAACTGTTTATATCGCATTTTGCAAGCCCCAGATTACGTACATGTCCACGTAAACTGCCCAGAACAAAAAAGGTCACAAGTCATTTCCAGCCATTTGTGTACCATCATCTTGACCTTTGCATAAATCTCGCTATAGATGGAAATTTTGCATCTGCAAAAAACACGACAAACATTGTTGGCATCAAGAGAAGAGAGAAGCTCATTGGGTTATAAGAACCGAAATTCCAATTAAACTATCAGTTCGTTGCTTTTCAAGAGACAATTTCATTTAGCAGTCTAATAAGGGTTGTAAGATGAACCTCACATCGACTGACTGACTTGCACATTGCCAATCCCACTTGTTGCGGTAAAACCACCAACCGCGAGCACAACAATAGAGGTAGTTAGAATAGTTACCCTGATCCAGGATGGAAGTGCAAATTTAATCATTGTAAAAACATGATTCCTGCGGTACCAAATCGGGAATCATTACGTTTTTTTATATAGACATTGAGGGCAAATACAAAAATGCACAATATTAACCAAGACATTTTCTGGCTATATGCTAAACCACAATAACTGCTAACCCTTATGCGGAAGACCCTGAGGCCGAGGAGAAATATCTACCCTGATTAATTAACCTGGGAAATAATGGGAGCGCTAACGAGGCTCAAGGCCTGCTGTAATGTCAGATGTCCCGAGCGCGTGCCTAGAGATTACGAAGATGGCTGGGTCCGAGTGACCCACCATTAAAGCGCCTAAGTTATTCGCGAGTTTGTCGCGAATCTGAACGAATTCTCGAAAAATGTCGCAGTTCCTGATGTACCAAGGTGCGTTGACGGTGTACCTTATTGTGCGGGCCCGGTGACAGCTTTGAGGGTCTAGGGCAGTGTTTCGCAAACTATTTTGGCCTGTAGACCCCCTACCGGCATATTTTATTTCCATAGACCCGCTAACCTAACCTAACCTTTTTCTTGACTTCCTTCCCAATAATAAATTTTTCTCCGTATAACCTCAGATCTCCAAGTTGGAACTTGCGTCTCTGGGTGAACAGAACAATGGCTTCATTAATGTCTTATTGGATGCGTACTTGTAGATAGTGCTGGCTGACAAACCCTGAATATCCTGAATACCCATTTTTGAATGACGGAACCCAGGGTATTCTGTCATTGGCTTTATTCTTACGTAGACCCCTATTCACATCTCGTAGACCCCGAATTTCTTGTTTCGTTATCGTTGACCCCCTGCAAGGCAAAAGGGGTCTATATAGACCACTTTGGGAATCACTGGTCTAGGGCCTTGAACCCCCCAGATACGCAGAGCATAAATGGCCAATTGCGAATGAAGGCGATCATTTTCGTCCTGGTCTGGTGCACATGTATGCCACTGGTGCGGTGGAGGTTGAAGTGGACTCCAAGGTATTTCACGGAGTTTTTCCATGAGATTACCTGAGAGTTGACCTTTAACGCAGCCACCCCCCTGCGCTTATTTGAGAAGCAGTTGGCCTCCAACTCGTTGATGGCTAGACGCCATCTGGAGTACCAGGCGAGGAGGATGGGTAGGTGGGACTCAATGTAAAAGAAGCTATTGGAGCTCAAGAGGGCAATGTCGATGATGACAGAGCCGGACTCGGGTATATCGTAAGGAAGATATTGTAAGCAGCAGGGAGAGGGAGGGACCCTGGTGCGGCAGACCCTGACCTGGAACAAACGAGGGTCGTGGACGAGAAGTGGGAACGGCTGTCAGGTGTCGGCAGTCGAATTGAAAAAACTGAATTAGTTTACTTAATTTCTCGCAAACAGATAATGACTGCTCGAGTGGTATTTCTAAATAGACAAGTTGGCGATGTTGAAAATGAGACGAATGGCGGCCTATAGATATTTAAAAGCAGTAATTAATTTGAGTTGTATTGTTGTAGCCCGTTTCTCCACTCGAAAGCCCATTGAAAATTGTTTGCCTTGTTGGCTGCTAATAGCAAAGTAGTTATGTTTTCCATTAGCATTCGCATGTGTTTTCCGAACGGCAAGGCATGCATTAGTAAACAATTCGTGAATTAGTTACGCGAAAGCGATAGACAAGCGGATTCGCTGTGCGTAGCGGAAAAAGTTATGAAATTGCTTAAATGCGCGCGATGGCGGAAAGCAAACAAAATATTAAAAACGAATCACGCGCTGCAAATATTCATTTCGCAATTAAATTTCCATTATTCCCTAGTTTGCTTGATTCGTGGGAATATCGATCTCTATTCGATCATTACTCGAAACCTTAACTGACTATTGATTTCTAGTTAGTCACAATATATTTGTCTCAGTGAAAAGGTAGACTCCGAACCTTATGAAATCCCTAAGCGATTTCATGAAATGGCGAATGATGTATTTGCTAGCTCATTTCCCTAAATAGACAAACAAAATACTTGATTGGGTTTATCATAATGTTAAACTACCTAAATCTCAAGCAATTTGAGTTTCCTTGACAGCTGACTGTCAATTTCCACTGCGAGCAACGCAGAACACCTACATAGCTATATTGTAGGAGAGGCTAGGAAGGCGGCTCGTCACCAACACTTAGCGGGTACGACGTAAACGGGGGAATAAGGAGATCCACCGTCCTTCGACCGTTTGAGAACGTAGTCTCAATCATCAATGAGATAAGATTACGGCATAAATACCCCGAATATGGCAAAGTACTCCGTGTGAATCCCCTCTAGAGAAGAGTGAAATTCCGGAACCGTGAAACTACGGGGCGACATCTGGTACACACATGGCACCTTTAGGTGCCAATGTGGAACGGAAATCGGCATATACCACAGCTGGCGGGTGAGCTGGAAGATGGGGTTAGGATCAGCGTCTACCATCTACCAGACAGAGCTATACCGAGCTGTGCGGTGGGAATGATGACGCGAGGTCATCGGCCAATCTCCGGTTGTTCGCTGTGAAGGAGTGTGCAGAGGGACTCAATGACCTAGCACTTGGGAGATGCGTAACCTAATCTGGCTGCAAAAAGACCAGGCATATCACGGGCTTACGAAGGTAGAAGCGCAGCAAACCTTGCACACGTGGGGTCGGAACCAATTATTGGAATCATCCCCTATATTCCTGAGAAAACCATCAAGTGCCTCCATTCGACTTGCATTCTCTTGGGGACGTCAAGGCTAAGAGAACTCGTAGGACTCATTACGGGTCACTGGTGGGTGGTCGCGAAGATTCACTGTGCAAATACTTCTTAGAAGAGGAGAAGCGCCTCAGCATATAGTTGGCGAGTTGATCGCACTAAGGGTGCAGCGGAAGGCATCCTTGGGGAAGGGGGCATAGACCCAGGCCGAGATGACTAAACGGTCCTGGGACGAACTCATGCACTTCTTTGAAGATATGAGACGGCTAGGGGAATGAAGGTGGGATAGCACAAGTGGGCCGGAAGGACCGAGGTGGGAGGAACTGGAAGGTAGACTGATCCCGACGTAACAAAAGTCAATAAATTTATTGAGCGAAATGAGCTAACAGGGGTTTTATTCATACATCTTCCGCCATTTCATGAACGGATTTCATAGAATCTCGGTTTATACCATTTCAACGCGACATATACACATGAAGACCGGCGAGTTGAAGTCAATTTTGGCTCACCCTGGCCATTATCCATTCTCTGGCAGGTTGATAGTCACCCTAAAGGGATGAACACGTTGAAAGCAATTGCAATTAAAGTTGGCAATACGTACTTGCATGTGAGGTGGTAAGGTGCAAATTGCACAACTGTGTGGTGCAAGTAAGCAGTTTATCTGCAATAGCATGCCTGTCTAAGCAGCATCTTTATCCCATTTGCCCACGGTGCGACGTCTCCAAACAAATGCGCCGTGGATGCATCGCAACGGTGTTTACATTGAAAACACGCTCGGCACACACAACAACTTGAGCTGGCACGGACGAATAAAAACAACAGCAGCTCAACGATAATTCCCGGATCGATATCACACCAATGCAGCGCAAGGAAAGCAAGCCATTTCGTTCAAGTTAATCTGCAAAATTAACGAACATTTATTACAGCGAATAGGCCTCGGCAAGGTACGGTACGGGTATGTACCCGGTACGGACCACTAAACTAAGATCTAATACCCATACCTTTTATAAAAATATAGGGTACGTACCGGGTATATAGCGGGTACAATTTGGAAATTATTACCCAATTGTGTGAATCAACGAATTGGTCACACCCAGTGTCACTGACAAAATTGTGTGTTTGAATCCCTCTAGATCAGTGTTTCCCAAATTTTTTTGCCCCGTGGACCCCTAACCGATATTATTAGTTTTCATAGACCCCGTAAGGTCGAATTTTAAAATTTTTTCGCACTCGTGGGCATTACTGGCGGACAAGTTCGGGGAATACCCATCTTCAGTGACGGAAAGCCAGGGTATACCCCGTGCTTGTCCGCCAGCAGGGTGTACGAGTACGGGATTTGACACAATCCACCCATGAACTGTTATTGGCTTGACTCTTACGTCGACCCCTATTGATATCTCGTAGACGCCTAATTTCTACTTTCGACCCCCTTCAAGTGAAAATCGACCCCCAGGGGTCGATATCGACCACTTTGGGAATCACTGCTCTAGGTCACCTAATATTTTGGAACAATACCAAACTTATGCAAACAGACGGAGGGGAAAAAGATCAAATAGTAGTAAAAGCCAGGCAATGCTGGGTACTCCACTAGTCATTTTGTAAATGATACGACTGCGCATTATCGATTCGTAATTCACAGTAAAATACTGCCACGCCAAGAATTCGCCCCTGCTGCGTTGAATAGCAATTAGCATTCATGGGCAATTATCAGGAATCGCTTTAGTGGCTGCTGCAAGTACGTAGATACTTGTTATCACACGCTAGCCATGTCATCGAGATGCTTGCATTGATATCTTTCACATTATTCCACATTGCAGGCGGAGGAATTTCCCCCTCTAGCATCTAGCCCAGTGATTCCCAAAGTGGTCGATATCACCCCCAAACAAAAAATTAGGAGTCTACGAGATGTGAATTGGGGTCTACGTAATAGTAAAGCCAATGACAGTTCATGGTTGGAACGTATCAAATCCCGTTCTCGTTAACAGTGCTGGCGAATGAGCACGGGGAATGCCCTAGGTCAGGGCTCCTCAACCTTTTAGCGAGGAAGAGCCAATTGGCCATTAAAAGGGCCAGCCAGGAGCTGAGAAGAGCCACACTAAATGTACAAAAGAGCCTCCACTATCAAACTATCTGCGGTTTACGACAGTTGCTTAGATTTTCATGAAATTTTCGGGTTGGTCGAGGGTGAGAGAGAGCCACACCATACGTCTAAAGGAGCCACATGTGGCTCGCGAGCCGTTGGTTCGCGAGCCCTGCCCTAGGTCCTGTCACTCGAAGATGGCCATTTCCCGTACTTGTCCGCCAGCAGGATTTGGCAGGGTTCTTTGAAAATCAACAATATCACTAGAGCAGTGGTCGCCAAGCTTTTTGGAACGTTGACCCCTATATACTTTTTCTCCATAGACTCCCATAAAAGTAATTTTCATTAATTCAAATAAAACTATCCAAACTTCAGACACGGGGTGTACCTAATGATGATTACCACGAAAACCGACGGGGTTATAAAATATACACGGAAATACTTCATAGGTGGGCCGATTGTAAGGAAAACGACAATTAAAGTAGGGAAGAGATGGCCATTCTCGGAAGTATGCTGGTCAAAGTTAACCAACTAACTATAAATGCATACGCATAGGAATTGATTTTGCTTCGACCACCAATAGAGCCCCTGTCTCAGAAAGAACCCTGCCTTTGCCAAATAGACCCCTGTGGGGTCTATAGACCCCATTTTGGCGGCCTGTGCTATATGGGATCAAATAAGTTTGGGAAACACTGATCTAGCCCTTCGTTGCCACATCTCGGTGTTCCCCATTTCGCATTGTCATTGTGATTATGCGATTAGCTGAAGACACCGCAAGCAGCAGCAGCGTTTCTTTGTCATTGCGTGTGCTCTTCCTGCTGGATGTCGGCGTTCCAGCACGCCACGCTCATATTGATTTTCGTGACGTCAGCGCGGACGCTTCCTCGCCGCGAAGGGTGCTTACTGGAAATGAAACAAGGTTTACTGGCGACGAGCTGCTCTTGAACACCCCGCCGTGGCTGCAATCAGCCACAAGCTCGCACTTGAGTTACTCGCCGGCGTCAGGGTGCCCTCCTACGGGGCTCGCCGCCTCGTAGCGGGTTGAGGCAAACATGTTGTGTCATAAGCGGTTTCGACTTACATCGCATTTGCGCATTCGGCCAATTTGGCAGGCAGGGCGCCGCCGGCTTGCATTAAGCCATTACGCAGTATTCCCGCGTCGCCTGCGATGATATTAGCATACTCGTGGGCGGCCAGGCACAAGGCGACGCGTTTAATTAGACGCACCCTGCCAGACAAAGTGTCTCATAATAGGCGCAATCCGTCCCCGATTAATCCACGGCTCCTGCCGACCTCCTGCCACACACGCAAACTGCAATACCAAACTTTTCGGAGAGTCTCCCCTTTTTCGGGCGGATGAAATGCCAACGCGTTGCGGAGAACATTATTTTTCATTCTGCGATGCAATCTCGGGCTGAAGGGTTGAGGCATGCAACAAATCTCATACATTTAAATTAAAATCCGCCTGGATTGCGGTCCGCTCTCCTGGCCTGGACGCTGGCGTTTGTTTCGTTTGCCCTGCAACTTGGAAGACATCAGGTGGATACCTCGGAGGCTGGTTCCATGATAGTTACTCACGAGGCATTTGCTTGCATGCCTCTTCCTCACAAAGCCATATGCCCACAGTTATATTGCTCACAAATTAACCTTTTGTCTTATTTATAAACAACTCGTTAGGTATTATGCATCATATGTAATATAGTGTAATAAATAAACTGGATAAAAGCATATTGAGTCAATCTCAGGCACTCAAACGATACATATTTTCACAATATACCTATGTCTATCCACTTCTTCATTTTCTTATCGCCTGCATCCAATCTGAGGGTTTATCAAGTGTCTATATCTTCAGATATTGTTCCTGAACTGCCTAATCTTGCGTATCCCATGCTCTCCAGGTTCCATGACATAATCCCATATGACAAAATTACATAGGACAAAATCTCATAAAGAAAAAATAACATGTGCCAAATTGATATTCAGACAAAATCAAATATTAGGGTTTTTAAATTAAACCTATGCAAAAGTATCTAATTTCTCGTCATGAGAGACGTTCTTAATTGCATATTTATCGAATGGGTATGAATTTTCCTTAAGTTTATATTACTTTCTTCATTACAACAAAAGAAAAATATTGCAAAAACACAAGTTTAAATGATTTACAAAACACAAAAGCAGCAATCACCGCTTTAAATGTTTTTTTATTCTCAAATATTTCCTATAATACAATATATTATCAGGAACTTATTACGAAAAAGATTTAATGTTAAAACAGCATATACATAAGCATTAAAAAATATTAATAAAGTACGTTAAAAAATTTATTCGCTCATTGGCATTATAGCTTTGAACAATGTTTGCAATATTTTGTTTCAACCTAACATATTTATGACGGCCAGAGATTCGCAAACCAGCGGTATGTTTTAAATATATTGTGTGTTGAAAGGATAATTCCTACCCGATTCTATCTAGAAATGTCCAAACAGTTGGATGAGAGCATTGAAAAAGTGATTGGAGCCCGTAATGCCATCCTTCGATACAATTTGTAGTCCTTGCAATATATTCGGCTGCAGATTGCTTATGGTTTCAAGTTTAATACTGAATAATGCGTTATTGTCTTCATAAGAACCTATTTAATTTAAAGCAAATGGGTTTTTCTCGCTAAAATTAATTTATAAACAGGACAAATATGTGATTTTGTCTCAATGTGATTTTGGCACATTTTATTTCGTCTTTAGGTGATTTTGTCCCTATGTGATTTTGTTCATGTGATATCGTCCCATGTGATTCTGTCCTGACACCTGCTCTCCGACATTTCTAAACCTGTCCTACCCTTATAAACAGGGCCGGCGCAACGTTTTGCGGGGCCGGGTTCAAAAAAATTTGCGGAGCCTCGCTACACAATAAAACTGAATATTGCAATATGCAATCTAATGGATGTTCTAATCGAGTTTCGAAAGCGATCGGTGCTGTTTGGCGTATATGAATGACATTAACATTAAGGAGCCTGACCAAAAGACTGCTATTCAAGCTGGGTACTCCACTAGTAATATATGGGGAATCAACAACTTTATGACGTCAATTATTTTTTGATATT
>JAOEHK010011354.1:0-11801 GCA_025447835.1 Labidoglobus nevermanni
GAAAAGCTTCTTTCGCAGAGGTACGTAGATGAAATTTGAAAGTACTCACGCCCCCCTTGAATATCGCTCACGCCCCCTTGGGGGGCGCGCCCGTTTGGGAAACCATGCTGTAGATGCAAGCTAGCACGGCACGAAGTTTAGTTTGGATGGATATACTGAACCTGGCAAGGTGAGCTGGGAGAAGGTGTAACCCGCGCGCTTAGCGGAGTCTTGTGTATATTACAAGATCTTAAGCTACGGTTGATTCTAAAAATCAATATCTGAGATAATATCCATAAAATTGTCTTACAGCTACCAAATAATTACATATATGGTTGAGATAATTATATTAAGTAAAATGCGCCATGGGGTCTTCCTCCCGCTTCCTCTTCAGATAATATGCATCAATTTCTTCCTCTGAAGGTTTTTTCACGTCATACATAGAATTATAGGGTCGCTTCCTCTCATCGAGCTTCATCAGGTCGTCGACCATCGCCAGGTGGCGATCCTCCTTCTCCAGTGCGTCCTTCAACTTATTGCTAACCTTCTTTTCCCTCATCTTCTTTTCTTCCTGCTTCTTGTTTTTCTTTTTGCTATGTTTCTTTTCATTTCGCTTCGACTTTTTCACGCCTTCATTTTCACTGTCGTCATCCGAGCTGGAGCTGGAACTTGAGCTACTTGCCGACGAATTTTTTTCATTGCATTCGCGCATTTTGCTCTCATCAGCATCGGGCGGAATGAGATTCAGAGGCGGCAGATCGACCATTTGACTCTTGCCCGCTTCGCCCAAGCAGTACGAGTTCTTAATGTACGAATAGCAGCATTTGTAGCCCCATCGGCCGCCTCTCCAGAATGAGCCCCACACACTCGTGTGGTTGTTGATGTAGACATCTTCTGCGAACTTGGACTGAACCACCTCCTTTTCCTGGCCCTTGATCACCTTGCCGGAGCGTGAATACTCCACGTAATCTTCGGTCTGCGCCATGAGGAGACTCTTTGGCGGCGCATCGAGATGCTCCGCGCCTCCGTACCTTTCCAGTACGGATTCCTGTACCTTCGTCTTGAACTGCGCCTTCTTCTTATCGTACTCCTGCTGCAGCATCTCGAGCTTGGTCGGCTCGGCCAGCAGGTGCACGTCGACGCCGCGCTCGTGCGCTTCCCATGCGAAGAGCTGGGCCTGTGCATGCTTGGTCGTGTCGCCGGTGAAGCGGACAAAGTTCTCACCATCGTACGTGTCCTCCTTGCCCGGATTGGGGTTCTCGCGCATCGAGCGCGTCTTCGGATCGTAGTACGCCGAGTTTGGATCCAAATTGCGTAAGTACTTGGCGATGTCTTCGCGAATGCGCAGATTGCGCACGGTGATCCGCTGCTTGCTGTCGACTTTCGTGCCGGGCATATCCACCTCGTCCACGTACTTGTCCTCGTCCTTGTCCTCATCGTCGGACTCCTTCGCATTCAGCTGCTCGGCGCGTAGAGCGCGCTTGGCGTCCTCTACCTTCTGGAACTCGTCCACAATGACGCGATGCTCCCGCGCATCGTATCCTGACCAGCGATCGCGCTTTCCGTCGTAGCTAAGCGATAGGTCCTTCTGCTGGTGCTCGTCCGACGCGATATTCGCACCGGAGTACTTTGCGCCCACTTTTCGCGGCCTCTCCATGCAATCCTTGCGTTTGTGGGTAATTGCCCCGCAGTTCTCGCAGGCGCCTTTGCGGAATTTTCGGACGACTTTGCTCTAAGAGCGATCTCACTTAGAAAGGGATGGAGATGATAAGAGAGGCTCTTACCGTATCCACACCACGGTCGTACCACTCGTCCAATGAAGAATATTGCTTCTGTTTCTCTTCCTGCGGTCGCTGATGCTTCAGCGTTGGGCCAGCTTGCGAGTAGTACCATGGGGCCGTTGAGATGTATTGCGGAATGTGTGGATTTATGTCCTTGCCCTCTTCGTCGACGGCAGCAGGGGCCGTACCCGCCTTTCGGGCCTCCTCGAGCTCCTTAGCTTTGCGCCAGTCTTCTCTCGATTTTTTCTTCGGCTCATCTTCTATAGTCGCCTTGGATTTTAGAATTTGAGAAACTGGCAAGCTCTGGCTACTCGAAGCCATTATTTATTGGAATCTTTTATCACACAGCAGCAATTTACGACGTTCGCCATTTAATCAACGATCATAACCTCACTCCAGAGAAATCGATTCTGAATTTCTTTCAATATTTCCAATTTCCACATTAAATATTGATATCAAATGCACGATTATCACCCGCTGATAGTCGATAGTGGCCGTTCGAATAGAGAGCTGAAGGCAATGCCATCCAAAACCGCTCACCGAAACCCCAACCTTATGCTATGGCCGTTCTCTTGGCTATATGCTAACCTAGCTACTAAACCTTAAGGGTTGGGGGCTGTATCTAACCTTGTAGCTAAGCCTGAAAGATAATGTGGTCGCTCACTAGGCAGCATGGCCTAGAACAGGGCTCGCTAACCAGCGGCTCGCGAGCCACATGTGGCTCTTTTAGACTTATGGTGCGGCTCTCTGAAAATTCGTGGTAATGTCGGTTTATTATATACCACGCGCTTCTAAGTGCCCCAATGTATCACGAGCCCACTCTCATCCTCGAACGAGGCGAAAATTTCATGAAAATCTAAGCGACTCTCCTAAACCGCAGATAGTTTGATAGTGGAGGCTCTTCTGTACATTTAGTGTGGATCTTTTCAGCTCCTGGCTGGCTCTTTTAATGGCCAATTGGCTCTTTCTCGCTAAAAGGTTGGGGAGCCCTGGCCTAGAATAACTGACGCATACCCCGGGCGCATGTCGGGAGATTTCGGAGATGGCTGGGTTATCGTGACCCACCATGGAAGCGCAGAGATTATTCGAGAGTTTGCCACGAAATTTGTTGAGGGGGAAGAGAAGGATGTTGGAGAATGTCGCGATTTTGCACGCAGTAAGGAGTATTGACGATGTTCCTTATGCGGTGGTCGGCCGCGTTTAAATAAGGTGGAAACTGTTTAAACTCGCTGTTTGCAAAACATCCAACCGCAGTGTTCACACCTAACAGACCAACATCAATAGAGAAAAATAGAGAGCAAAAAAACCTGCAAGCAAATCCATAAACTCAATAACGACGACAAAACCGCAAGGATTTTAGAAACCTACAAAACTGAAAAGGGCCAGAAATAGGCCTTATAACAGGCCAGCTTGTAAAAGAGCTACCAGAAATAGCCCTCAGATTCTTGACTATTCTGTTCAATACAGTAATCCGTATTGGGTACTTTCCTCAGCAATGGAAAGTTGCCGACACAACACTAATACCCAAACCTGGTAAATCCCTAGCTCAAGTAAAACCCTACAGGCCCATAAGCCTACTGTCTGTTTTCTCAAGAATACTCGAAACAACTACTAACCATTCTCAACAAACAAGAAATAATACCACAACACCAACAAGAATAAGTACACAGAATTGCCTATAAAATCAACACCTCTAACAAAAAAAATACTGCACCACAGCCTTCCTTGATCTCAGTTAAGGTATGACACGATGAATTCGCCCATAAAATAAATAATGCTATTCCGGTACTACACTCCTACCTCGAAAACGGAGCATTCCAAGTTAACATCGAAAGCTCAATATCCAACCACCACCCAATACAATGAATAGTACCCCAAGGAAGTGTGCTGGGTCTCCTGTTATACATTCTATACATGGCCGAACTCTCTACAACACCCAACATTACAACTGCCACTTTAGCAGATGGCACGCTATATGCTACCAATAAATATCCCAATAAGCGTAAGTACTACTTCAAAAGGAGCTAAACAAAGTCGAATTCTGACTACAAAGGTGATTGAACCTAAGTCTGTGCACGTCACGTTCAGCCTACGCAGAGGAACCTGCCTAAAAGAATTGATTAATGACAAAGTTATACCACACTGAAACCAAGTATCTCGGTCTCTATCTAGACAGGAGGCTCATCTGCAAACACCATGTCATGACTAAAAGAAAGCACCTATACCAGGGCTCGCGAACCAGCGGCTCGCGAGCCACATGTGGGTCTTTTAGACGTAAGGTGCGGCTCTTTGAAAATTCCTGGTAAGGTCGGTTTATTATATACCAGCCGCTTCTAAGTGCCGCAATGTATCACGTGCCCCACTCTCACCCTTGAACGAGCCGAAAATTTCATGAAAATCTATGCGACTGTTGTAAACCGCAGATAGTTCGATAGTGGAGGCTCTTCTGTACATTTAGTGTGGCTCTTTTCACCTCCTGGCTGGCTCTTTTAATGGCCAATTGGCTCTTCCTCGCTAAATGGTTGGGGAGCCCTGGTGTAGGCTCTTCTGTACATTTAGTGTAGCTCTTTTTAGCTCCTGGCTGGCTCTTTTAATGGCCAAGTGGCTCTTCCTCGCTAAAAGGTTGGGAAGCCCTGACCTATACCTTCGGAAACGATCGCCACATTGAGCCCCGATTGTCTGTGTCACAAGCCAAGAAAGTAACAATTTACAAGACAGTTCTGAAACCAATCTGGATATATGGAGTACAACTATGGGAAGCGCAAGTGCATCAAATATCGATATATTAGAAAGATCATCAAAAGATATAGTATTAGCTAAAGGCTAGAAACGCACATCATCCAAACCCAAACGCAACCGTACCTCAAGGAGTCGACTTCCCCTCGTGCTAAAAAAATTCACCTCAGAGTGTAAATAAACTTGGAGGACAAAAAAAATGGAAACTCACACAAGTGATAACATTTGAAAACGTTTGTTGATTTGCAAATGGAGAAAAGGGCGATATCGGGCAAGCAGGCTGGCATTGAAACAAAATGCGGCAATTGCAATCGACTATCGGCTGTTATTAATTCGATTCAGGTGTGCGAACAACTAAAATTTTCTCGTTCCGTCCATATCAGAAGATCGAGTGTCTGTTCAAAATTTTTGCCGTGCAATGTGTAACGTGAATCGAAATTGTATCCAAGGCTTGTAACTCTTCCGACATCGCATAGCTCACAACCTCCCCCAAATTGCGCGCCCAAATTCGGTCACTCCGCGACCGCAAGATGTTCCGTTCGCCGAGCGGCTGGTTCAGCAAGCTCTCTCGCAACCTGCAGCGCACCTCCGTGCGCCGCCTCTGCAGCGATGAGTGCCCCGCCGAGCGCAAGGGCCTCATCATCGGCGTGTACGAGGGCGAGGACGGCGAGCCGGTGTTCACGCCGGCCGCGCAGAAGTTCAACGACAAGAGCGACAACAAGATCCTCGAGCTGCTGAAGCAGTCCAACGCCAACCTGCACCCGGGGCGCGGAAAGGCGTTCAACAACGTCGACAACGAGTTCTGGGCCGTGGCCGTGGTCGGGCTCGGCAAGGAGAAGCTCGGCTACAATGAGCTGGAGGCGATCGACGAGGGCATGGAGGCGGTGCGCATGGCGGCCGGCAAGGGCGGCGTGCTGCTGCGCAAGCAGGGGTGCACGCGCGTCCTCGTCGAGGGGCTCGGCTTCCCGGAGCAGGCGGCCGAGGGCACGGCGCTCTCGCTGTGGCGCTACCAGGAGAACAAGATGCGCGAGCACTGGAAGGTCATTCCGTCCATCGAGCTGTACGACGACCCGGACAGCGACAGCTTCCAGCGCGGCCTCTTCAAGGCCGAGTCGCAGAACCTGGCGCGCCGCCTCTCGGACACGCCGGCCAACCTCATGACGCCGCTGCACTTTGCGCAGGAGTGCGTCAACGAGCTGTGCCCCTGTGGCATCCGCGTCGAGGTGCACGACCGCGACTGGATCGAGCACGCCAAGATGAACGCGTTCATGGCGGTCGCGCGCGGCTCCTGCGAGCCGCCCGTGCTGCTGGAGATCTCCTACTGCGGCGGCCCGCAGGACATGAAGCCGGTGCTGCTGGTGGGCAAGGGCATCACCTTCGACAGCGGCGGCCTGTGCCTGAAGCGGCCGAGGGGCATGGACGCGTACCGCGCCGACATGAGCGGCGCGGCGGCCATTGTGGGCGCCATGCGCTGCGTGTCGGCGCTCAGCCTGCCCATCAACATCAACGCGGTGATCGCGCTCTGCGAGAACATGCCCAGCGGCATGGCGATGAAGTGCGGCGACGTGGTGATGGGCATGAACGGCAAGAGCATCAAGATCACGGACACGGACAACGAGGGCCGCCTCACGATGGCCGACTGCATCGTGTTCGGGCAGGCCACCTACAAGCCGCGCCTGCTCATCGACGTGGCCAGCCTCACCTCGGGGGTGCGCTCGGCGCTCGGCTTCGGCGCCGCGGGCGTCTTCGCCAACTCGCAGACGATGTGGTCGCAGGTGCGCAAGGCGAGCGTCATCACCGGCGACCGCGTGTGGCGCATGCCGCTCTGGAAGTACTTCGACCGCATGGTCACCGACTTCCGCTCGGTGGACGTGGACAACAAGGGCAAGGGCAAGGGCGACCCGTGCCTGGCGGCCGCCTTCCTCAACCAGTTCGTGCACTGCATCGACTGGCTGCACTTTGACACCACCGGCGTCAGCATGCTGGCCGACGACAAGTACTTCCCCTACTACACCAAGAACCGCATGACGGGACGGCCCACGCGCACCCTGCTCCAGCTGCTCTACCAGCTGTCGTGCCCCAGCGAGGGCGCACGCGAGGTGAAGTAGAATGCGACGGCGCATGCGTCGGCGGCGGCGGCGGCAGCGACGACGATGGCGGTATGTGCAGACACCCTACACCCTAGGAAACGGCAGCAGCCACAGCCCCATTAGCAAGCAGCTGGCGAAATTCTTGAGCGTAGTGAAATGATAGATGCATAGTGAGATTGTGATAAATTTCCGGTTTCCGGTATCGATCGGCGATACCCTTCAATTCCTCCTCTCCTCGCTCCCCTCCTACCCCCTGTCGTTCGTCCTCTTGATTTCCTCTTTGGCGCCAGCGCGCTAACCCACTTTGCACTGAGCAATCAGCAATTGGTTGATAGTTTCGGTACCCATTTTGAAAACGCCACTCTTCCTTGTTCTGTTTTCCTACATTCAAGTGTGTCATTGATTAGATAGGAAGTGATGAAACTGTAGGTTTCATGACAAAATTGTTCGTGTTGAGAGCACGTGCAGCCCCCGTAGCAATGGTCTACGTGGCTGCGGTGCGCACGCGTCCATTGCTGTTTAGGTCGGTTGTGCAGGCGACGCGGCTGTAAACGACGCCGGAAAGCAAAGGTGTCGTTAGCAGTTTGCAAGTGTCCGCACAAAGAAAACTCTCATGGGACTTTTTTTATTTAGTGGGTTATACGACTTATTAAACGTCTGCAACCTGGTCAGTTGCTAAAAATCTTCGCAAATAATTTATTTATTTTAGTAGTTTGAGATAGTATTTGATTGCATTTCGCTTAGCTCTTTCACACGGTCTCAACATTCACTAGATGGCTTGCTGCCGAAAGCCTACACACACCACCTTGTCTGCCCTCCCATCCCTACTGAGCCACTTGCCAGGTATTTGGGGCGAAATTTGTCGTGGGACGTAACAGGTGGACACATGTACTGCTCATGCCAAGGGAAGGGTCGTTTTCGAAGTGAAATGCTGCCGCCATCAGTCATCCTGTTGCTGGTGCGCCGTCTGCCGATGCCCCAGGACGCCGGATACGTTCTGCGGGTGATGGTCTAACTCTGGATGCAAAAAATGAAACGGAATGGAACGGTCTTTTGTTGATTTGCGGAACTTTGTCTATTGTTTTCGAATCCCTGTATTTAAAATTGCAGAGCAAGTACTGCTACACATAATAAATTACAAGTAATTCAATGTTTTGCGTTTTGTGCAGTTTGTGGCTTCACCAAGAGACTGGGGATTAGGGGTCCGGTATAAGGCCAGATCCCTATGATGATGTAGAAAAGAAGAATTTCAAAACAGATATAATTTAGAGCAGTGATTCCCAAAATGGTCTATATAGACCCCTGGGGGTCGATTTTGACTTGCAGGGGGTCTACGATAACGAAACAAGAAATTGGGGGTCAACGAGATGTGAATAGGGGTCTACGTAAGAATAAAGCCAATGACAGAATACCCTGGGTTCCGTCATTCAAAGATGGGTATTCCCAGGGTTTGTCAGCCAGCACTATCTACAAGTACGCATCCAATAAGATATTAAGGGGTCTATGAAGACATTATTCCGTTCACCCAGAGACGCAAGTTCCAACTTTGAGATCTGAGGTTGTACGGAGAAAAATTTATTATTGGGAAGGAAGTCCAAAAAAAGAGGTTAGGTTAGGGCGTCTATGGAAAGAAAAAATGTTGGTAGGGGGTCTACAGGCCAAAGTAGTTTGGGAAACTCTGGTCTACGCGGATTCAGAGAGCCATTGATTATCCACACTGGGTTTCCTATATTTCTGGGGAATATGGCGATTGTGGCAATGATCTTGTTGTGACTGGTCTTCGTTTTTTCGTCAATTTATGTACATCTTCACCTGCAGATCCTTTAAAAAAACTGTCCAAGGAGGTTTGTTTCTTCCTCCCTTCCAGAATATTGCGGAAATGGGTTAGGCAAGTTTCGTTGAACAATCCAATCGGTCTACCTTCCGGTTTCCTGCACTTCGGAGCTTTTGTGCTATCCTACCTTTATATCCCTAGTCCAGCAGTCGGCAAACTGGTCATCCAAAAGAGCCAAATTTAAGCAACACACAATATTAAAGTATATTCAAAGAGCCATGCGTTTCCGAGACCCGACCGTGGTTGTAAAAATCCCAAAGAAAGATCGCGACTGACTATTCATAGTATTGTTGCTTTCTAAGAATGCCATGTTATGAGCCCGCACAAAATATTTTGTGGAAGAGCCACAGCCAAAGGCCCAAAAATCTGCCAATTCCGATCACTGCCCTAGGCGTCTCATGTCCTCAAAGAAGTGCAAGAGCTCCTCCTAGGCAATTTAGCCGCCTCGGCGTTGGTCAGTGCCTATTTCCCCAGGGCTGCCTTCCGTTGCACCCTTAGTGCCCACTATGTGCTTAGTCGTTTCTTCCTCTTCTAAGCAGTACCTACATGTTGGATCTTCGCGAAGACCCACTGTAGCTAGGTGCTTATTGAGCACGCAGTGTCCCGAAATGAGTCCTACAAGTTCTCTTCGCGTTGCTCTTCGAGGTGCTTGATGGTGTCCTCCCCAGCAATATCTTCGAGTGATGCATTTCCGGTGCTCGTTCCCATTCGTTCTCTGTTTCTATTGACACTAAGGCCCTCAGAAATTTCTTCCCTGCGTCGGAGTGGATTCCAATTATTGTGCAAGGTTTGCGGCGCTTTTTGTTAATTCGTCTGCCTTCCTAAGCCCCGGATATGCCTGGTCTTATTTTGTCCCGTGTGATTTTGTCTGTGATTTCTTCATGTAACCGTAGATTGTAGATTATGCTTGCTGTGGACTCGCTGATGTGGGACACTTTCAGGGAAACACGGAAGAAACGGCGGCTACGATCGTGGAGGTTAGCGGTCCAGATATGACATACGTGGTGGACTCCACCAGCGACGACATCCCGCCGCCCAAAGCGGATTTCTACGCGCCACCACCGTACGAGATGACGACAAAACTGCCCACTTACGAAGAGGTGCAAAGGGAGAAGATAATGGAAGGACAATCGCACACAATTGCCCAATCGTCCGAGTTCCATCAGCCATCGGCGAGGATGCTGGCGATTGACACTGAGCCCAATGAGGATGTGGATACTAGTCTCCTAGGGACGGATTTTATGTTCTACACAGCCTTCTTTGGTGAGGTTTCGAATTGCGAATTTAGGTTCGTTCGGTTTACGATTTCATTCGCTCTGCAGTTGCATTTATATTTAACTGGATCGGATTCTTACTGCTCATGTGCTTCTGCCACACGATCGCGTCCCGGTACGGGGCGTTATCTGGGTTTGGGCTCTCATTGGCAAAATGGACCCTCATCGTAAAACACTCCACTGACATCGCCTCCAGGGACAAGAGCTGGCTCTGGTGGCTAATAATGACGTTTGGTAATTGGATTAATTGCAATCGTTGTAAGTGCGAAATGAAAATGACACTTTTTTAGGTTTAATTATTTGCATTCGCGCGATCTGGCAATATTTGAGCATAAAACGAGGCTGGAGGATGCTGACTGCTAGTCACCAGGAGAGGCTCTTATTCTTCTATTAATTTGAAGAGCACGTGAGATGCGAATGAGTCTAGATTTGTGGTGTGCACTACGCAACAATCACAATCACAACTAATCTAACTTAATTGTATCCTGAGTCTATATGCATTGATTCGTTTCAAGTCAGAACCAGGCAAATTGTTTGGATTCTTCATCCAAAGAATCAAATCCGCGAAATTTGTCTACTTTTTGACTATCTTAACTAATTACCTGTGTTGTTTTCTTTTGTTTACCATATTCAACATTACAAACTCAATTACCTAATGAAATTACAATTAAAGTATATGGGGACAAGTCTATTATTAACTGTGATTGTGTTAACTTCGCTTTAATTTTGCTTCGTTTTATCTTATAAGTGTTTGATACTCGTTGCTTTTAATTCTATTGTTTTGATTTTGTTTTACTTATGAATCTTTTATTGAGTTAAGTACGCAGATATCGTCGAATATATATTATATCTATTTATGATTTGGAGTCAATATCTGATAACTTTGCAACAGTTAAAATTGAATAAATTTTTGTTATCAATTGCCACTGCACTCAATGATTGACGATGTCAAAAGTAACTAATAAGACAAGGTGTAAATATTCTTCAGTGAATTGCAAATTGTGTTACAACATGCAGCCAAACCTGTCGCAAGTGTATAGAGGCATTAACGAAATAAAATTAGTGATGTTCCCCTATTTACCTACCAATACACATTTGACAAAATAGAAAATTGTAAAGAAAGAACAATGTAAACAATGTGATTAGCATCATTTCTCCAAGATGTAAATATGTGTGAAAATAGACTGTATCTCACTATGAACACAACACCAGTTAAATTTAGATTCAACAATTGATTGATAATTGAGGTTTGAATGTTCTCCATCCTGGATTAAGGAAATTAACTAAACTTTAACCTAAAATCGGTAAAAGGCAGTGGGACGGATCAGTCGATTATCAGCCGCTCAGCAAGCTACATCCAGAACCTCGAGCTTTTGCCTGCTGGGGTCATTTAGTCTTGTTGATTTGGGTTTGGATCATAGGGGCGTAATTGTATTGTGACAGTTGTTAAGAACTATGCTTTCCCAAAAATGCCAACCAATGTGGCGCACCGCGCTTTAAGCAGACAACATTGCCCTCCTAAGCTCCAGCTTACTCACTTCCCACACTTCAAACTACTATATCAATAGCCACCTACACGTCCTCAATTGGTACTCAAGATGGCGCCTAGCCATCAAGGTGTCCAAATCTCAGACTATCCTTTACAAACATTCGCTCTCTCCCGCCCCCGCCGAAGGTTAACTCCAAGGTTAACCTATGGAAGAACTCCGTGAAATACCTCGGCGTCCACTTTGACCGCCACCTCACTGCCTCCACTAAACTGCGGGTTGCAGCAGCCTGCCGCAGTTTTTTTTAGTGTGCTGGGCTAAAGGGGCTAGTTCCCCCAAGCACTGCGGCTTAAAAGGCCTATTGTACTATGACCTATATTCAAAAACCTAGAGGGCTTTCTGTAATTTCTCTGAGGAAGGCCAGGAGCTCTCTTGGCGGCTCAAAGGAGATTTCAGAAGCTATCAAGAATTTCCTCTTCCATAACCTTTGCCGTGTCTGAGAAAGCGCCTCACGGGTGTATAGTATGGGAGTTCACTATCCCTAAATTATATATATATATTCACTACCCGCTCTACCGCTTCTTGCAGTGTGGGGTTTCGTGGAAGAGCGTACTGCAACC
>JAOEHK010011365.1:0-11797 GCA_025447835.1 Labidoglobus nevermanni
TAATAACTGAGAGGCATTATTTCCATCAGGTAAATCCATTGATTCGGCCATTAAAATGTAGTCTCCGAATCGTGCTGGTAACTTGGACTCTCTATGCGGACGCTCAACCATCGTTGTTGCACTTTCAACCGTTTCGGTTTGTTCGTCCGATCCGCTATATACCCGCGAAACATCGCTTGGTACACTTTCGTCAACCTCAGAACTAACGTATGTGCTCTGAATCCCATCGGACTCGTGCTGTTCTGGATGTACCAATGCAACACTACATGGTTCGTCTTCTACAGCAGGTTGATTTTCATTCAACGAAAAGTCCCAATTTGTGTTGCTACGTTTCTGCGAAGCTAAAAGGTCAGCGGTAACTTTTGTTGCCTCCAGCATTACTTTTGTTTTCACATTTGGGAAGAAAACATCATGGCTTAAAACAACTTTGTTTTGTGATTTCAGTCACACCCTGTACCCTTTTTTCTCGCCACTGTAGCCAACCAAGTACCCTGCCAAACTTTTAGCGTCAAGCTTCCTCCTATTTTGGCGTGGAACATGTACATAACACTCCGACACGAACGCTTTAAAGTGACTTGGCGGAAGAACAGATTTGTTAAACCACAGTTCGAAGGGTGTTTTGGACTTGATGGGTGTTGGGCCTGTCCGATTAATAACATACGCTGCCATCTCAATAGCTTCCGCCCAGACATAGAGAGGAAAGTTTTTCGCATGTAATAAGGTTCGCGCACATTCGACCAGAGTGCGGTTTTCTCGTTCCGCCATCCCATTTTGCTCCGGCGAGTATGGCATCACCACGTTTAACGATATTCCTTTTGATTTTAGGAAGTTTCTCACAGTGTGATTATCGTACTCTTTCCCTCCGTCGCATTGCAGCTCTTTAATCGATATACCCTTTACCAAGGCCTCGTTCACAAAAGTCTTCAGACAGTCAACCACTTCGAATTTGTGTTTAATGTAAAACACTCGTCTATATTTTGAGAACTCATCTTTGAAACATACAAGGAATTTTGACCCACCGAGGGAATTCACTTGCATGGATCCACAAACGTCTGTGTGGATCAACTCGCCCACAGCCTGAGTTCTGTCCTTGCGCGGCTTATACGGCAACCGATGCTGCTTCCCTAACAGATATGCTTCACAGAAAAATTCGCATCGATTAAATTCGATTCCGCATCTCATTAACAAGGATGCAACATGATTTTTGTCTTGATGACAATATCTCTCAGGCCATGTCTGTAAACTCTCAACTTTGGAAGTCAACAACGCCGCGTTTTTCACCTTACGAACGCGCATGCATAGCTTATACAGACCATTATCGTTTATTTTTCCCATCAATCGCAGTTCCTTCGATTTTAAAAACTTGCAGAACTTATGATCTGCATGAAACTCGAAGCCTCTCTTTACAGCTTTACTGACTGAGAACAGATTTGTTCTCAAATTGGGAACATACCAGACATCGACCAAATGGTTGTTATGCCAAATTCCATTAATCTTCATCTCAACCAATATGGTCCCATAGCCCAATGCTTTTATGCTGGTTAAGTCCCCCAGCAAGATTTCCTTACCACTTTGGAACTCAGTATACTCGCAAAAGTACTCCCTATGTGGAGTCATGTGCGCTGTTGCACCACTGTCACTGAGCCAAACTTCTTTTTTCGCAGAATCGCCATGCATCTCGCACATCAAAGCGTTACCAAGTGTTTCGTTGTTTCGCTCTCCATGGCAATTTTTCGCGAAATGCCCAGGCTTTCCGCACTTAAAACACTTTGCTTTGTGCTTTGTTTGTGTGATTCTTGCTCTTCTTCTTGTCAGTTTTGTCGGCCACCAAAGCATTGGTTTCTTCCGATTTCGCCGGGAAACGCATTTCAATGAGACGCAACCGTTCCGTTAGCTTGCTAATGGATCTTTCAGCTATAGGTACTGACTCCCACACACTTTTAAATAACATGACTCATCAGCTAGACCTCTGGTAATGTAGTTTGCACTTGATTTTGCAATTCAACATTCAACTCTCTAAATATCCTCTGAAGTCGCGAAATGTGTGTGGTAATATCTTCACCCAAGTCCTTTTCATAGGAGAAGAAATTTTCCAAGATCCGATCAAGCCTCTGTCCGGAACTTTGCTCATACACTGAGAGTAATTTCTCCCAGATATCTTTTGCGTACTCACATGTAGCAGTTAATTCCACGTTCGTCTCATTCATGCTCGACACCAAAATGAGTTGAGCAAGTGCGTCTGCTTTCTTAAACTTCTTTAATTCGTCAATATGTTGCCGAATATCAGCGGCTGGTGCATCCTCAGGTGGTGACTTTGGTTTCAATATTGTATCATCGACTACATCAAGCACTTCTTGATGTTTTAAACCAGCACCACTTGCCGCTTCCACATTGGCCAAGATGAAACTCCATCAAGCTTTTGAATATTGGCTTTGAAGTCAATTTTCACCACACTCAGCAATTATCCAACAAATCACACGATCAAACACGTGCAACGACCAACTTGTCGCTTTTTCTCTCAATAATTTTAATTTTCACCAAAACGTTTATCTGGGCCCATAACCTGATGCAAATAGGAAATTCTCTATCCAGACAGAGCGTGGATGGTGCCAATAAAATAGAGATGTTTGTGGATTTACTTTGACATAAGTTTATTCTCACAGGTACAAAACACGTGCAACACCTGCAGCGGTTAGAACCAAAGTGCTTTACAAGAATTAGCCGGTGTCACACTCGACCTTCAAAACTTACTTGGGTGGGGAGCACCTTTACAATTTGACATATCTGTCGCAGCGAGGCCGTTTCACATACAAATATTCAACACAAACATACGAAATGGAGCAGATAACTGGATTGCATTTTTGAGTAACTTGGCATAGGACAAACTGCCCGAGCCCTCCAGCCAGCCATCTGCTACATTTTTTCCCAATTTTCTCCCAAGGAAGAACTATTATATTAAAGTGATGGAAAAAAAGTACTTTTGCTTATATGTATAAACCAGTAGAGAACTCAGCATTACCTGTGTTTTACTTCACTGCCGTTCTTTGTACTTCAATGATCCATTTGGCACACTATAAAGAATGCACTTACCTCATTCGAAGTTAAGAAATTCCTCTTCATCTGAGGCCTCGCCAGTATCCACTGGTGGTTCTGCTTCCGGATCGCGGCCTCCTCTGCGTCCAAAACCTCGCCGCCTTGATGACGAGGATCGTAGAGCATGCCTGCGAACCGGAAGAATTCCACCGTATGGTCGATGTTCATATCGCGTCACCGTTTGGTGAACAGATATCTGGCGAGGTTCCCTCCAATGTGGGCCTTTATTCGACCGCGGCTATCCATTGATGCTTTGGCAGCATGCCAAACGGATTCGATTGAATTAGTATGGGCACCAGTCTCTGGGTCCCGGAACGTAATGCTGTGGTTCACCTGAAACAATAGCATATTTTATTTCGTCGAAAATTGGCATTCGGCTCGTTAGTTTCGATTGGTATTCATGTTGTTTTTTGTGCTTTCCGTGAAATCTTGGTAGCGCTCACTTGCCAGGCAGTTGTAGCTGTGCCAGATATCAGATATGATGGTGGCGCCGGACAGGATCAATTTCTTTGTTATGGGCACCAACATCTTTTTTTTTGTTACGTCGGGATCGGTCTACCTACGGTTCCCAGCACCTCGGTCCTTTCGGTCCTTTTGTGCTATCCCACCCTTAATCCCCCAGTCTTCTCATGTCTTCGTAGAAGCACATGAGCGTGGGTCAGTGCATCCTTCCTTAAGGTTGCCTTCCGTTGCACCCTCAGTGCGATGCACTCTCCTACTATGTGCTGAGGAGTTTCATCTTCTTCTAAGCAGTACCTGCATGTTGGTTCTTCGCAAAGACCCATCATGGCTAGGTGCTTGTTGAGCCCGCAGTGGCCGGTGATGAGCCCTACGAGTTCCCTAAGTCTTGCACGTCCCCACAAGAGTGCAAGCCGATTGGAGGTGCTTGATGGTTTACCCAGGAATATCTTGGAGTGGTGCATTCCCGATGCTCGTTCCCATTCCTCCTCTGTTTCTGCCAACTCTAAGGCCTTCAGAAATCCCTTCCCTACCTCGGGGGGGATCCCAATAACTGGTTTCGGCCCGACGTATTCGAGGTTTTCTGCGCTTTTTGCTACTTTGTCAGCCTTCTTTAGCCCAGGATGTGTCTGGTCTTATGGCAGCCAGATTAGCTTTACGCATCTCCCAGGTGCTAGGTCGTTAAGTCGCTGTGCACACTCCCTTACAGCGACCGACCGAACATTGGCCGATGACAGCGCTTTTACGGCGGCTTGGCTGTCCGTGAGAATCGTGACGCGCGTCGGTTGACCCCGCGCCGCTATCCCCATCGCACAGCTCTCTATTGCCGCTATCTCCGCCTGGAAGATGGTGGGCGCTGATCCTAAAGCCATCTTCCAGCTCTCCCTTCTGCTGTGGGACACCCCGATTCCCGTTCCGCATTGGTTTTTGGCGCCATCTGTGTACCAGATGTCGCCCCACAGTTTCACGGTTCCGGCGTCCCACATTTCTCTAGAGGGGATTGACTCGGAATACCTTGCCGTATTCCTGGTATTGATGACGTAGTCTGATCTCATTGAGAGGACTACGTTCTGAAGCGGTCGAAACACGGTGGATCTCCTGATTCGCCCGTTCACTTCGTACCCGCTCAGCCGTAGGCGGCGAGCCGCCTGCCTGGCCTCCCCTACAATGTGAATATGTAGCGGTTCCAAGCCTATTATCCTTTCTATCGCCTGTGTCGGGGTTATTTTCATCGCCCCCTTGCAGGCGATTACTGCTAGCCTCTGCAATTTGCGGATGCTGACAGCAGCTGTCTTGGTTATCGCTATGTACCCCCAAGCAACAGCGCCGTACGCAATGATGGGCCGGACTGCGGCTATATATAGCCACAGCAGCATCTTGGGGTGCAGTCCCCAAGTGCGTACAACCATCCTCTGCATAGCAAACAGCGCCCTCTGAGCCTTCATTACGGTATGCTCTAAGTGCGTGCGGAAGTTCAGCCTTGTGTCGAAATAGACCCCCAGATATCTGACTTCCTTGCCGATGCTAAGTTTTTCTCCGTACAACCTCAGATCTCCAAGTTGAAACTTGCGTCTCTGGGTGAACGGAACAATGGCCGTCTTGGATGGGTTCACTGAGAGACTCATCCTTGCACCATCTTTCCACAATATTGGGCGCTCTCTGCATCCTGTCAGTGAGCGTCCCGCCAAATTTGCACCTGATAGTAATAGTCAGGTCATCGGCGTAAGCGAAGGTTTCAAAGCCTTCATTTTCCAGGGCGACGAGGAGCTGGTCGACGACGAGGCACCACAGCAGTGGGGAGAGTTCTCCGCCCTGCGGGCATCCGCCGTTGATCCTAGCGTCCAGCCTCGATCCGAGTAGTTCCGTGCGGACAGTCCTGCTTTCCAACATGGCATTTATCCATATGGTTTTATTGGCTCGACATGTCTCTTGTTCAGATACATGTTAATCGAACTGAAGGTGGTGTTGTCAAACGCCCCTTGTATGTTTAGGAAGGCCCCCAGCATAATTTCCTTATGCTGGATTGCCGTTTCGCATCCTGTCATCAGCTGGTTGAGGGCTGTGTCGCAGGATTTTTCCGCCTGGTACCCATATTGGTGTGTGCGCAGTGGCATTCCGACCAGTGCACTCTCCTTAACGTGCCTGTCGATCACCTTTTCAACAATTTTCAGGAGGAAAGATGATAAACTGATTGGACGGTAGGATTCCGCCTGGTCGTAGAAATCACGCCCGGGCTTAGGTATGAATATCATCAGTACCTTTCTCCAATCGTTTGGTATGTGACCAAAGGCTATGGTGGCTGATGTGATCCCTTTCTGTAGCATAATGGGGTATATCCCATCCGGCCCGGGGGCTTTGAACGGTTTGAACGAGTTCACCGCCCATACAATGTTCGCTATGCTCCTAGCGAGTTCCCAGTCCGTTCTAGTCGGTCTGCTCATTCCTTGTGAAATGGTGTCAATCTGGGAAGTGCGATTGCAGTAGCACCTGAAGTGTCTCCTCCCCAGTTTCGGTCATCCTTCCCGACAGCATCATCAGAGAGCCTATCGCCCCTGTGAAGTCCCTTCTGAGAGCCCTTTGTACTCGGGCACTCGCCGGTTCATCTGATATGTCCCCGCAAAACCTATTCAAAGACTCCCGCTTCGCCTTTTTAATGACATTGCCATAGGTGGTAAGACCAGCTCTATAGGCTGCCCACTCGCCCTTGGTTTTCGCTCTGTTAAAGAGCTTCCTGGTTGCTTTCCTCATCACCTCCAAGTCCCTGCTCCACCAAGTGATCTTGGTTTCTCAGGGCTTTGTGGTGATGGGACAGCTCCCCTCGAAGGCAGACTGGATCGCTCCATTAAGGGTTGTGAATATAATCTCCAACCCCGGGCGGTCCCTGGCTTTCTTCGGAACGGCTCCTAGGTGTTCTCCTACGAGTTCGTTAAATTTCTCCCTTCCCTTACATTTCACACTTCCTGGGGTTTCGCTTTGTTATAGTAGATGCCCTCGGTCTGCCCACGTCGAACCTAATATACATATGGTCCGACTAGGTGACTTCATTGGACACATGCCAATTCCCAATCCATTCGCATGCGGTCTTGTCCGCTATGGTTATATCTAGGACCTCCCTCCTGTTTTTGTTGCAGAAGGTAGGTTTGTTCCCGTTATTCGCCAGGGTTAGGTTGTTATTAGAAAGATATTCAAATAAGGACTCACCCCGTCTGTTGACGTTGCTGCTCCCCCAATTCGTGTGGTGTGCATTAGCATCCGCCCCGATGATGAAGGGTATCCTGTTCCGGATGCCATGGTCAATCCATATTTGGATGTTCCCTGGGGGTGGAGATCCCGGCTGGTCATATGGGAAGTAGGCTGATGAGAGGTGCACCTCCAGCCTCTCGTCCTCTTCCCCTATAATCGCCCTCGCCGTCGTAACATCCCTGGTGCAGTGCTGCCAGAAGGGCATCAGCTTCACCTGTTCTCTATGGACTATGCAGGTTCGGGGCATGCAGGCAGGCCTCGCCGCAATAAGCTTGAGGCCCGTATCGCTAAGTCCCTTCACTGCCCCTAATAGGGTCCAGGGCTCCTGTATCAAGGCAACGTCGATGTGATTATCGGCCATGTACTTGACCAGGATAGCCGACGCGGCCTTAGAGTGGTGCAGATTAATCTGCACCATTCTCGACATTATCGTTAACTTTCGAGGTTCCCGGATTTCCGTCCGGTTCCCTGCTCTCTGTGGCACTCTCTGGTGGTTTGCTGGCACCCGTAATCCTGCACAAAGCTGTGTGTATTCCCACGTAGAGCATCCATTTCCTCTCCGAGAGTGTCTGCCAGGATCACTGGTACATGACCATGATAACCCTGCTGCTCTTCCCATCCGCCTGGTTGCACACTACATTACATGTGTCGGTGCAGATGTTATTCTGCACCGCCAACATTTTCAGTAGTGGCTCCGGTTCCATATGTGGGCCCGGAATCCATGCAAAGACCCTCTGTGGGTTCGGTAGGTCCGTGAGGTCAACGAACTCAAGTTCCTTCCCCCCCAGGAGTTTCAGTACGGGAATGATCTTTATCGCCCATTCCCTTGTAGCAGTATCGTCGCACACCAGTTTCAGGAACCCAGTCTTCTGACTGAAGTTCCCGAAGTGGGGAGCGCACTCTCCCTCGTTTCGGGGGGTGCCTCGTTGTTGGAGGCGTGCTTCCGTCCGAACGCAAGCTTTTCTGGCCGGGGGCTTTGCTTTCACACGAGCTGCTTGCCTGCCCTGTAAGTGGGTTTGCCGGCTTAGGTCTCGACGGCCTTGGAGTCCCACCCCCACGTGTGCAGGTAACACCTGCATCGACGCGGGGTTTGAACTCCCTCACCCGGCGTATGGCACCAGCCGGTTCCTGTGCCACCTTCCCACTGGTTTGGCCTGAGCCTGACCCCGTGGCAGCAATGAGACGTTCCCTTTCCCTCTTTCGTTTGCGCTGCTGCGCCCCCGAAAGCTTGGGTCTGGGTACTGCCCGTCCTGCAGTCTCTGGTGGAGCCCTCGGGTTTCCCGTGGAATCCCCGACCGTTCCTTTGGCCACTGGCAGGTTGGCCAAAGGCATCCCTGCCAGCGCGCTTGTGACTGTGGAGTCTCCATTAGGAGCCTCCGCGGTCTCAGCGATGGTTCCACCAATGTTCGCCGAGTTGTCTATGGACACCTCGGATTCCATTGGCGCCGTGGAGTCTTCCGAAGAAGCCCCCACGTTTTTTTTTTTCGTGTGTTTAGCCATATAAATCCCACGAGTGATGGAGGTCCAAAACATTCACGCACGCGCAGCCTCCTTACGCGGCGAGGGCTCTACAATGGAGGGTCGTCCGGTGCCCCAAGGTTGAGCGGCTTAGATCAGTCCACAAACTGGCCAAGCATCCCGTTGGGCCGCTCTGCCGTGGGATTTTGGTTTGTTATTGGGGTTGGCTCCCCTTTTGTCCAGGCGGCGAAGCCAAGGCCCACCGGCTCCTTATGAACGTAGTACAGCTTCATAAGGATTTGGATTTGACCGCCGGTGATATTGTCGCCCTAGGCCGGCATCGTTTAACCCTGTGCAGGCCCTTAGCCACGGCCCTAGAGCTGGGCAGAGTGCTAGTTTTTGTCCTCCCCGACTGCCCGGGTATTCCGGTTCGTCGGTAATTGCTCAACGAGGAAGCTTTCCCTCATCCGCCACCCAGGGCGGCGCTCGATGGCGGACTCGCAGCCGCACAGTTGTGACTGCTCGTGCAACTGTCCCTTGGTAGCTCAGACACGCCTGCCTCCCCGAGCACGTAGTAGCTGCTTGGGAGCCCAGTCGTGCTGGCCCCTCAGGTACGAGCAGCAACATCTTGCTTGTCTCTGGCTTCGACAGGAACCAGCAGCACATTTCCAGTGCCACGCTCATTCGCCCCGAAGACCTATTGACATTCCACGCGGCGCCCATGATGGTACATGCGGCGGCTTAATTTGGATTCGTCGATTTCGATGATTGATCCAATGCCACCAAGCCATTCAGGGCATCGAACGTCCGCGTACAGAAGGAGACCCAATCCACGCACGTTCGATAGGATACGTTCAATTCCTTCGCTATTAGCGCAAGGGACGCGTTCTCCACCCATAAATGTGCAAATCCCAGGATCTGTTGTTATAAGGGAATTACACAATTCCAAATTCCGAAATATTACGTAAATATTACTTGCAACAAGTCCAGGTGAGACCGGACGAAGAACGTTCTCTTCCGGAAAAACGCAGTCCCACGGCATGTGACCTTCTTCGCAACGATTTTTGGCCGCTGGCGTGGCCTCTTCAGCGATCCTCCACCTTCCGCTGAAGAGGTTATCACCAACAGACAATGCAAAAATAGTGGTCTTTTTTATGTCTGCTTGGCTAGCCGCTTTAACATGTTGACTGCCACGCTATTTTCGATGAATACTGCTTCGGGCCATGCACTAGTTCTTGAAACTTTGTTCGAACGCTACACATCGGCAAGTTTCTAACGATTATTGCAGTGGATAGCGACACTTTCTCCATTTCAAAAAGAACACAGCAGAACACAGCATGAAAATGGAAATGAGCAATGCACTGACCATCAATAACACTAATTTCACCTTTAATAAGCATAAAATAATTAACAACCAAAACAATTAAAATTAATTCAAAAGAAACGCATGCAGTGTCTTGATCAGCTCCATTAGGAAATGCAATCGCAGGAAGCGCTGCTAGCATTCCATTAGTATTTCTCTAACAATTTAGAGATCTTTTGCCGAAGAAACTGGAGTGTACTCTAATCAATATTTATGTCCAATAGATTTGGACTTCAAATTTGGTTAGATAGTTGACAGAAAAACAGTGTGCTGTAACCTTAAAAGGTGATCTTTTGCAACTGTGATAACTCGATTAAATCGCTCTTGCGGGGCAATAAAACATTACGATATCATTCAGGTCATTACACGGAATCCTTTAAGAAAAGATTGGGAAAAATCGGACACTTTCTCCATAACTTCATAAACGCCGTGGTGGTTGCTTGGTCTCAATAAGATTAGAGGTCAACTGAAGCGTTTGGGTTGTCTCTAAAAGGTCATCACCAATGGATAATTGGTGATGGCCTATTTGGCAGAAGGTAGAGGATCTCTAAAGATTTGACGGTAGCGGACAAAAATCGGCCCGCAATTTTAATAAAATATTGCAGTACCTGCCACATTTCTAAGTGAGATCCAACGAAGAAGGTGCCCTTACCAATAGAATTCTTAGTTATGCAGCTCGCTGTCTTCTGCTTGCGTCACGAAGTCTTCCGCCCGCAGTACCATCGCCAACCATCAGCACCATAAAGAAATCAGTTATTTAGATGGTAAAGTTGTAGTGCAGCACATGTACTTACACAGATGTATTCGATATCAGGCAAAAAGGATGACCGCATTTCGGATAGTTGTAGGATCCTTCTTCTGGGATTGGTCCCTAAGCACGCAATTGCTGCAATTGTTACAGTTTTTGATCACTTCCGGAGATTTTAAACATGCATAAAATGCTGCGTAAAGTCATGACGCCCATTTTATTAAAGAAATAAACAGAACTAAATATAACCAAAGCACTGCAAACAAGAGAGTAGTCTGCAGCAACTGGTAATGCGATAGCGGCACCCTGGAATCGCAAACATCAAATCCTATTTTACATTTCTCAATTCGAATCGAGCAACAGCTCCATAATAAGACTCTAAATTAAAATTTGGTTAGACAGTGGACAGAATAACACTGTGATGTAACCACAAAAATTGTACTTTTGAAAAAACCTTAAACTTTTTAAATATGCCCTTCCATTTCTAAAAACCATATAGAAGCCCTTCAATCGCTAAGAATTAATCTAAAAATATGGTCGGCCATTGTACGCGATAATTCGGGTGTTGCCTGGCTAATTACCGTAGCCAGGCGCTTTGGTTAACTACCCCTTGCTGGGCAGCTACACTATCATGTCAGTTCCTTCTCGTGTAGATGAGGCCCCTGATAACGCGTGCGTAACTACGCGTAACTAAACGTTTCGCACTGCTCATAGATCGGTTGCTCTTGCTGATGCTTGAAATCGTGTTGGGTCTCCGATTAGATGAGATCGTGCTGCTGTCTTTTCAGGGTGAGAAGAAGAACTGAACTTAATTTTTCCAACTTTGGATCGTTGTAGCCTCGGTATGAGTGGGGCGCAATTCACTACCATTTGTCTGGCCCAACGTCCATTACCACTTAATTGCCTCCACAATACTGCATTTACAACATTCAATATGGTCATCACAACATCGATGGTCCGCATTCTGAAATTCTGTCCTAATGTGCGAGTCTGATGAATACAATGCTCGCAATTCTGCTTAAACCTAATGGTACAATAAACTTTCTTTCCCTTGAATCGTCAACGCTTAGAATTATGCTTACACTAAGAGTTTTAACGCTACTTATAACTATTACATGCAATGTTTGCGAAGTGAACAGCCTTCGACCTACAAAAGGAAGAAACACCTAGGCGTCTCTTTTGTGAAATTATAGATCACTGTAGCCAATAGCACTATGTGATTCTAGGTGGCGTTTGCCTCCGAGGCGGTGTGAGCCCGTCTGAAGCCGTTAGCGTTGGTATTGCTTAAGTGGATGTGTTGTATAGAGCATTGTGTTTTATGTAATATGTCTTTTATGTAATCTTCTAAATAAACCGGCCATTAAATCCAAGCTCATCGACAGCGCGGCGGGCGCGAGCAACAGCGCAGGAGGCGCACGTGCGTTCGTCTCAAT
>JAOEHK010011376.1:0-11790 GCA_025447835.1 Labidoglobus nevermanni
CAGGAGTACACGGAACATGCCCAATATTTCACTTCGATCGAATTATGTGTATTTTAGGGCGAGATTCCATACATACACACAGGCACACGGACACACGGACGGACAGCATACATTCATTTTTATATATATAGATAGATGTGGGCTAAAGCACAGTACAGAGTTCATCTTGAAATGCTCTTTTCGGTCGGGTGTTCTAATGAGGGACAGCTTGAGTCAAGCAGACTAGTTGAATCAAAAGGTCAAACCAGTTTTAGTTTTGCATTAGCTCCTGCGTCAACATTTTTTCAATGTTTTCAATTTCTCGGCCTCATAAATTGGTAAACATTAGTTAGAAATGCAGCGATTTTGAATTGCGATACAAAGAGAGCGGATAACCATGCTAAATGTTCGAAGGACCGAGAATTGCAAGCATTGATGACTGTAATAAGGAGACTCAGGAGATAAGGAATCTCGGAACGGTTGATGAAATAGGAAAGATTCAAAGTTGGGAAAATGGGTACCACGTGACGTGGTAAATACAAATTGCCCAAGAAATAGGAGCAATATGCCGCTTATTTTTTATATTCCACTACTTTCGAACATATCAACATGCGCACCACACTTGGAGTTTCATTTTTCCAGACCAACAACAAATGCGATAATGGGACTAACGTTCTCGAAGTATGTAATTCAACCATTCTTTCCGCAATGCGCCTTTCCAGACGCGGCTGCGATCTTGCTGGCCGCCGCAACAATATGTTTCCTCTCGTTCCTGAACGGATACAATGTGAAGTACACGACGCGCTTGCAGAACGTGTTCATGGTATGCAAAGTCGGCGCCTTGTGCGCGGTCATTCTTCTCGGAGCGGTATGGATGAGCGCCGGTCACATGGAGAACTTCAACGAACCGTTCCGGGGCACAAGCACCAACCCAGGCAAGATCGCCAAGGCTGTCGTGTCGGGCTTCTTCTCGTACTCAGGATGGAACTATCTCAACTTCATGACTGAAGAGCTGCGGAACCCCTACGTCAACTTGCCGAGAGCCATCTACATTTCCCTGCCATTGGTGACGAGCATCTATGTGCTGGCGAATATGGCGTACCTGGGGGTACTTACCCCAGAGCAACTTCTCTCCTCCGATGCCATTGCGGTCACTTTCGGCGATCGCCTTCTAGGCTCTTGGTCGTGGATCATTCCGCTGCTCGTGGCCATCTCAGCGTTCGGTGGCCTCAGCGTGCACGTGATGGCGTCTTCGAGGATGCTCTACGTGGGCGCTCGCAATCGCCAGTTTCCCGAGTTCTTGTCACATTTGTCCGTCAGAAATTTAACTCCAACGCCTTCTCTGTTCTTCCTCGTGAGTCATTCTTCATGTGAACCTCAACCGAGCGTTCATTCCGTTTCTTTTCAGAACATGTTATCGTTGCTGATGTTATTATCTAGCGACATCCATCAGTTAATTACGTATTGCACAATTGTGGAGACTGGTTTTGTCATGCTATCAACATCCGGCATCCTCTACCTTCGCTGGAAGCAACCAAACATGATGCGGCCAATTCGCGTGCATCTTGGATTGCCGATTCTGTTCATATTGCTATGCGTTTTCCTTATTATTATGACGTGCTTAGATGCACCGTTTGAAGTCTGCATGGGCATATTAATTACGTTGACCGGAATTCCGGCGTATTATTTGGGTATCATTTGGAAAACGAAACCATATTTTGTTAGGCGCGCAATGTGTAAGTTACAATTATGGGGCGCAAGCCAGAATATAAGAGACTTGTATATTTTACAGGTGGATTAACTAAAATCGCCCAGAAACTGTTCTACAGCGCAGAGGAAGATCGCGACGAGTAATTACTCGTAATCTATTCTGGACATTTTCGTCTCTATACCGAGTTGAAGAAAGCAGCAAGTGTTCACTACTTTATTTTTTATGTATTCAACCATACCAAATATTATTGCGTATTGTGTCTTTTTGTATTGTAGTTACCATGGTTTTGATTTTATACTGTACTGACCTAAGATGATAATAAAATGTAGCAAACTATGATTCGAAATGTTTCTTACACATCATTAAGGCTCGGATTGTATGCAAAATGTATTTTGGCATAGAGTTCAAGGTTAGTGCTTTTTCACCTACGAAGTGCAAGTTTACGCATTTTTTGTAAAAATTTCATTGAAAACAAAGCAATATCGCCAGAATCTTTACCTGGAAAACCAGTAATCACGCCATGCTCATATAAACGTGACATCTTCTGGTTATTAAAGTTATCCGAATTCTCCCTTTGTTGTGACGGATCGAAATATTGAAAACGTGTATAGTATAAGACTTATTTCAGCGCCTACTTTTAACAAATTCATATGCTACAATTAAAACATACAAGGGAATAACATCTGCGAGCTCTCCCCTCGATTAAGGTCAACTCTCAGGTAAACCCATGGAGAAACTCGACCTGGGGCACCCACGTGCAACAAATTCGGCTGAAAATGTTTGCCTACTTCACGAAGCTAAAGTCATTCTTCGCGAACCCTCGCATCCACACCTCCACTAAACTGCAGGTCGCATCAGCATGCATCCGCAGTCTGTTTTCATGTGCCCTCCCCATCTAAGGGGGCACAAAGCCCTGGACTTAAAGACGTCACAGGTGGCGATCACCGCACCCTAAAGTACATCCTCAATGTACGCACCTAACCATCTCAGAAATCTCCCAGTACGCACCCGGAGAGTTCGACAGGTACACGAGGCCTTGCAGCCTCGTTAGCACTCCCATTATCTCTAAGGTTAATTAATCAAGGTACATAATTTCGCACGAGCCTGGGGCCCGACTCTTCTTCTCCGCCTCCGTCTCTAATGCGTAAGACTTAGTAGCTGGGATAGCATATAGCCAAAGAACGGGCATAGCATAAGGCCGGATTTAGTTGGTTGGTCGAGGATAGCATTGCCTTCTGCTGCCTTTCCGTGCGGCCAGCCCCACATCCCATCAGCTGGTTACTATCATGCATTTGTGCATTGAGGGTGTAGCGGCATCTAGTTGGCGGCGTTTCATAGCCTGAGAGGATCGGGTTGTTGAGCCAAGACAAAAGGAAGTTGTTTATTGATTTATGTTGTGATAGGAGGTATGTAGCGGCATCTAGTTGGCGGCGTTTCATAGCCTGAGAGGATCGGGTTGTTGAGCCAAGACAAAAGGAAGTTGTTTATTGATTTATGTTGTGATATCATTCGGGTTTTACATTCTGTACTGAACGGTTGTCAAGTGTCTCCTAATAAAGTAACTCCATATTGGCAATGTCTTAATAAACTATAATACAGGAAGTGTCGCAATTTTTTCGCTTTAAAGTGAAACAGCGCTAAACGAGGCAGCGGGGTCTCAATGTATACAATCCAGGCCTGACGAATCAAGCAGATCCATGTAACCTCAGAAAACAACTTGGCAATTTGCATGATGAGCACTAGAAATAAAATATCAATTAAAGCTAAGTACGCGAATCCAACTTTCTTAAGATGGTTGAGGGAATGGAAGGACGCTGAAGAAAATCCACTGAAAAAACAAATTTACAACAAAGCTTTAAAATCGTTAATGAAGTTTCCGTTGCCATTAAAAACAGGCCAAGAATGCTACATTCTTCAAGGTTTTAATAAGAAATTATGCAAGAAATTAGACGATAAACTGAAAATTCATTCATCCACCTCAGAGGCCGGCAGTTCTTCCACAAGCAACTCAAAGCAAACGAACGTTAAAGGTATTTAATGCAAAGCACTACAAATAACATATATAATGAAGATAACCGTTAACTTCAAATTCACGGAAATGCGAAGAGAGGGAAGAGAAGAAAAATTAACGGATATTCTCTGTAAATGTCCGTTGCGTCTTTACTTTGAGGGTTGCTGCGAATTGTAGTTTTATGGGTTTGGGGTGCCGCGAGTCAAATAAATTTGAGGAACACTGCAGTAGAGAGAGGACAGGACGATATCTGAAAAAACAGATATGGTTGCTCCTCGATTCCCTATCATTCCTGCCTAAAACTAAAAGGCCGTACAAGGAGGATGTACAATGGACCCAAATAGTGCTGCGTGTGTCACACGCCTTCCAAGAAACCAACAAACCAATCTCTTAGAATACCTCTATTTACCCATAAATGCTGGAATCCCAATAAGCGCCTAGAATTTTCGTTAAGTATCATTAATTTGTGCAAATTCGACTTCCAGGTGTTATGGAACGGAAGAAAGACAGTCGCAATACAGCTGCCACAATCAGTAGCGATGAAGTTCAGATATTCCCAGGCAATAGCTTTGAAATTTGTTTATTTGTCGATACTCATGAAATTGCTAATGCATCAGATCAACTAATTAGCTGCTTAAATAAACTCTGTGTTAATTACGAGATACGACACTTGCATGTGGGCGATTTTGCATGGGTTTGCCGGCAGAAGAGAGATGGATTGGAACTTGTATTGCCCTACATAATGGAACGCAAACGATTGGATGACTTTAACAAAAGTATCAAAGATGGACGCTTCCACGAGCAGAAATTTCGACTGAAACAAAGCAAGATTGAGCATTTAATGTACTTAGTCGAAAGCACGGCGCGAAAGCCGCATTTTGGCATTCCTTTAACATCAATTTATCAGGCTGCTACCAATACCTTACTTCATGATGGATTCCTGCTTAAATTCACAAATAATGTCAAAGAAACTGCCGAATATTTAGGAATGTTTACCAAAATTCTCGAAAGGAAATACTCATGTAAAACGTTGATGGCTTGCTCTGTTATTGATTCAGCTACACCTAATGATGGATTCATTAATCTAATGAGGTTCAAAGATTTTAACGCACATTCAACGAAATCGAAAAATTTAAACGTTTCGGATATTTTCGTTAAACAACTCATACAGCTGCATGGTGTCTCAGTTAGCAAAGCTTTAGCGATTGTCGACAAGTTTGCAACACCTCGAACTTTGATGTTTGCTTACGAGGCTTGCACAAGTGAGGAGCAAAAGGAAAACTTATTAAAAGACATTGAATTCGGCACCTTGAATAAGCGCATTGGTGTACAAATATCACGATCATTGTATCTACTATTTTGCAAGCAATGAAAACTTGCAAAATTTAAAATAAATAAAAATGTGTATTTCTTCCTGCCCTTTCAAACGGTACTTGAGGATTTGACTACTTTTTGCTGTGTCGCAAAGTGTATTTGTCGCAGTCTACCCAGTCTTCTTTTTTATAGAGATTGAAGGCAAATGCTCAAATACACGGTAGTAACCCACTCATGGGAAACCCATGTGTGGGGATGTCCGTTCGGACAGGAGGCAGCTAAAGGCAATGCTATTCTGGACCAATCCACTAAACTCCAGCCGAATGCTGACCTTTCTCTGGTTATATGCTAAATTAGCTGCTAAGGCTTGCTGGGTGTGAGCAAATACAGAAAAAAGACAGAAGAAAAGGCCGAGCGTGGGCTCGGCGGGGATATCTAGCCTGGTGACTAAACCTGACTAGATAACGGGGTGATTCAGTAGATTGCATTATCTGGGGTAGCTGCCGGACACCCCAGGCACGTACCGGGTGATTTCGGAAATGGCCGGGTTGGTGTGACCCAGCACTAAACGGCTACAATTTACTTGGAAGTAAATTGATCAAAAATTTGTCTATGAACTCAAAATTTCCATCTTCAGGCACTTATTACACAATTTACGTCAGCAATATCAATATCTTTCTTTTTCATCAAATTAGTACTGAAGCTTACATATTTAATTCCAAATACTCATAGCAAAAGATTTGATTGTAATATAGAAAGAGGTTAGCACCTAATGGTATGGACATATGTACAGTAAGGGTGTGATTCACTATGAGTCTTAAAAACCTGGTCTTCCAGAATATGCAAGTATACATGAGTTCATAATGTTCCACTCGCTTTTCTGGACTTTTCTGAACTTGTTTGAAATTCGCGGAATGACTGACGGCTACCCAAATGAACTCGCGGCCCACTTCGGAAATGCATTCGGAACGCGCGGGCCCCACATAAAAAGATCCAATCTAACTACATATACGAACGGGTACTTCGGGTATTCCCCGCTTGTCCATTGTGCCTTGGTCCAGAAAGGGTCAACCTAATCTTGTGAATCATTTTGCAAAAGGTGACCACGTTTAAAGAAATGAATTTTTCATCCGAAACTAAGAAACTAAGTTATACACCTGATATAAACAATTAATTTAAATAGCTAAAAATTCATAACTACTGTCAATTTATTGAAATGAAGAGTACTAGTCAGAGTTGAAAGTGCATACCTTCGATATTATCTTATCGGCATGTCGTTAGATTAACGCAGTTCCCAATATAAAAATAATGCAATGCCTATTGATTCGATAAGATAATATTATATGGCTGTAGCAATTCAATTAGTCAGCATTGACTCTTACCGATAATGGGTGTAAGTTTACAAAGCTGTAACTTTACATTGCTGCAAAGTGTTCAACTTTCAGGACATTCCTATTAACGTTACTACATCCACGAAGGAAATAGAATTTCGATTTCTTGCAAAGCGCAATGCTCAGGCGCTTTTCCAAGAGGTATGTCGCAATTTGAGCATTCGAGAAGTGTGGTACTTTGGTATGTACTACTTCAACCCGGAAGGAGAAAAGGTCTGGATTGATCAAAGCAATAAGAAGATGAGCGTTCATGCAAAGGCGAGCAAGAAGCTGTACTTTGGCATTAAATATTATCCAGAGGATGTCACGGTTGATGTCATTGAAGCAATAACACGCAAATACTTTTACTTTGAAATTCGCAACGACATTTTAAAGGACCGTTTGTACTGCCCAGCCGATACTTGCGTTCTGTTGGCGTCTTATACGATGCAATTTAAATTCGGAGATTTTGATGAAAGCGTGGACATTTCTCGCGATAGATTAATCCCTGATAGGGTGATGAATCAATATAAGCTCAGCAAATCTGAATTTCTGCAATCAGTTACAAATATGTGGTCGAAGCATAGCGGACTTTTTCAAGACGAGGTCGTCATGGAGTTCTTAAAACTCACGCAAAACTTGGATATGATTGGCGTGCATTACTACGATATTACAAATGCAAAAGGAACGAAATTAGTGTTGGGTATCAATCCGCTGGGCATTAATATTTACCAAGCTGATGATAAGTAAGCAATATCTCATATAATATTGGGTATTTTATTATAAAATGTAATAAACTTCGGTTATAGAATGAATCCAACTACTCAATTTCCATGGGCAGAAATCGATCACTTGCACTTCAGAGCACGCAAGTTCATCATTTCAATGGTGGATAAGAACGCCAAAGATATGTTGTTCTTCTGCAGTGACCCTAAAGTCAGCAAGCAAATACTTAAACTGGGCGTAGGCTATCACCAACTGTACATTCGTAGACGGAAACCAGATACTCTGGATATTCAGGAAATGAAAGAGATTGCTGCGCAACAAATGAAAATTCTGGAAGCACAGCGCGATCGCCTAAAGCGGCAGAAAGTAAAGAGTCAACTCGTTGAAGACGACTACAAAGATAAAATAAAGAAAATGCATGATGAGCTGGATTCCACGCGCAATCAACTGAACGACTCCCTATTGTCAAACCAAAAACTGCAAAAACGATTGACAGAACTTGAAGCAGCTAAAATGGAACTCGAACAAAGACAACGCGAGTTGAAGCAGATGCTTCAGCGATTGGAGGAGACTAATAACCATGAGAAGGGTGAACGGCAAGACCTTCTAGATGAAATCGAAGCCAAGCGCGCGCACGTTTTGGAATTGCAGAAACAGGTTCAATTGAAAGACGAGGAAGCCAGGCGATTGCAGGATGAAATGGATGAGACAAAGCGGCAGTATGAGCTTTTCCAGGCGCGGCACAACGCTGAACATGAGCAACAATTGTTAGCGAAACAGTGGGAAGAAGACAGACAAGACCGCCCTGCTGAAGAAGCGCCTGATGCATCTAGTGAGTTGCTCGAAAAAGAAAAAGTCCATCAACAACTTCACGACGAACTCACGCTGCTGCAAGATAAACTGGAGCAAAGTCGCGATGATAACATGGTCACGCCGGAAGACCGCATACATCGCGAAAATATTAAAGAAGGCAGAGATAAATACAAAACATTATCGGCGATCCGACGGGGCAATACCAACCGTCGAGTAGAAATGTTTGAAAATTATTAATCAACTTATTATCATCCTGCATTAGTGATATTTTGTATTTAATCAAATGTCGCATAACATAAAATTTAGAACTTGCTCAACTCTCTTTACTCTCGCAAATATATACACTTGTAACACCCGGTATATGGGATATCGGACACTCAGTAGACTGCGCGCGAAAAGGGGTTGTTTAGGTTAGCTTGGTGTAAGATACGTTAAGTTGAACCACAGTGTTCCGAGCATTTCCCACGATTGAAAATACATCATTTTGACAATCACTTAACACACTGCCACACACAGTCAAAGCTCTTTAATTCACTATACAGCAGTGTTTCCCAACCTTTTTTAGCCATGCCCCACCAAACGCTTTGAAACGTGCCTCTCCCCCCCCCCCTCCAAAATAAAAATTTTCATTACTCTAAAGAGAAATCTAAATTATAGGTTCTACGATAAGAAATGGTGAAAAACACAACAAAAATTGCTTTTAATTTTTTTAAATTGGAAGATGAATTGTTAAAGATAGTTTCCAATTATTCCGTGAAGTACACAATTTGCTCGTTTAGACTGCGACTGCGACTCGAGAAGTTATTTTATCTGTGGAATCCCATGCGTATCGCATATTGTTGCAATTTCTAAAGCTAATTTCTAACGGACTCCTTATATTTATAGTACTTATTTAAATTTCCGAAGATGATTATATCTTAAATCTTGCACCAGTAAATTTTTAAGTCGCCCACCTTCTACAATAAAAATGCCCCCCGGTGGGGCATCTGCCTGATGAAGACACTGTTGTCGAAACGCGTTGCAAGAGCAACTACAAAGCCTTTTAAACTCGACTTCGGCAAATTCGTTTGCTTTTCAATCCTAGAGGAGCGTAGTGCAACCACATCTGCCATTTCAGATGTCGTTCTGTCCTCTCTCTACTGGCCGATCGGTAATTAACGGTAACGTTCTGCTAGGGATTGAATCCAAGTCACTAGACTCGTGGGCCATCCTTGCACCATCTATCTTACCGCTCGGCTACCGAGCGGTTGGATGGTTGGTTTCTTGGAGGGCGTGTGACACACAAGCAGCACTCAGGCCCTATTAATTGGGCCCATTGTACATCCTCCTTGTTCGGCCTCTTAATTTTTTTGGATTGGAAGATAGAATTGGGTTATTGGGATGGGATGGGGAATCCTAGAGGAGCGTAGTGCAACCACATCTGCCATTTCAGATGTCGTTGTTAACGTTAACGATAACGCTCTTCCAGTCTTTGAATCCACAGGGTCGCGATCTGACTGCGCGGCGCAACCCGAAAAAACCGGTGGAAACCGTACCCTATCCCTATCAAGTTCTTTGGGCAACGGATCGGACCGTCGGTAATTGATGTGCAGTAGAGACTTGCTGATGCGCTTGCGTGGACGTGGTCTCGACGGTCACCCTTCCACCGTGTTCGGAGGAATCCGAACGACAAGGGTAGCACGGGGAGTGGGGCCCCACCTTCACAGGTGCCCACTCGAGAGGTGTTGGACTCGTGCGGGCAGTGGTTGCTAGAGCCACAGTCGGCCAGAGCTGTATAGTCTGGTAGGGGGGTCTCGCCCCCTGCGTGTGATGCCGGCGTATCCGGTCATTGGTCGCCCATCCGGACCGTGTTGATAGGCCGCGAGGCAGGAGCGACACGTAAAACAAACCACGGATTCAGGCTTTGAATCCAAGTCACTAGACTCGTGGGACATGCGTACTTAGGCCCTACTAATTGGGCCCATTATATATCCTCCTTATACGGCCTTTTAGTTTTTTGGATGGGAAGGTAGGATTAGGTTATTGGGATGGTTATTGGGAGAGTCCTAGGGAAGTGTACTACAACCACATCTGCCATTTTAGAAGTCGTACTACCCTCTCTCTAATGGCCGCTCGGTAGTCAATGGTAACGCTTTACCAGGGATTGAACCCAAGTCACTAGACGCGACTCGTGGACCATCCGTGCGCCATCTTGTTACCGCTCGGCTACCGAGCGGTTCGCTATAAACTATGAAAATTTATGACATTCGCAGCTTAGCATTTCATTTGGGGACCGAATCTACGAAGTTAAGTTTTTAATCCCATCATATCTTTTTGTTTGTGAATTGATTGTATATGAAACAAGCTACCAGTTAATTTGTAATCAATCGCAAAATAATCAGTATGCCATTGATTGATTATGTACAAGTTGTGAATGTGTGTGAAGCAATCTCGTTCACTTCGAGACCCCTACCAAGGCAGGCCGAATGACTCGGTCGTGAAGTTTGTAGCCAATTTTCGAGACGACGACAACGGTGCCCGCCTCTTTTCCATCCACTTCTTGCTGGAAAAGCGCTTCGTGGAAGTTCGGATTGAACTTTTCATTGAGCGGATTGACCTTCTCCAATCCATGCCGCTTAAAGACCGATTGCAGTTGCGCTTCAGTCATCACGAGGCCCTCGTGCAAGCTCTTCAGATGAGGATTGCTACCGTCGAGCTCGTCCTTGGGCACGCTTTCGGTGGCACGGTTCAGCACGTCGGCGACGTCCAGTAAATCCTTGCAGAATCCTTGTATCCCATACTGCTTCGCTTCGACGATCTGCTTCGTGAGCCGATTGCGCAAGTTTTCGCCATCAGCTAGCGCCCGTTTGTACTTGTCCTGTAAGCATTTTTTCGATGTGCGAACCAAGAATTTCGAAACGAAAAACTCCCATGTGAACGAAATCATCGCGAACCGTGTCACATGCTGAATCTATCGCAATGTCAGGCACTTACTAGTAGTTCAGTATTTTTTTCCGTCATTTCTAAGATTGTATTGTTCAGTTTGTCCAACTCCTCATTTGGTTTGCTTGGACTCTCCACATCCACAGCTGGTGGCGGTGGATCTGTTGCTTTGTGCACCACTGTACCAGTCCATCGTATCAGTTGTTTCGCAGAAGGAATACTTTCGAAGGAACAAGTTAGTTTTGAGTTCAGGAGCCATAAGAAAGTACTCACTTTTGTTCTCTACTTGCAAATTTACTTAATCCCGACTGAGATAATATTTGGCTGATATGGAGAAGACTCCGAAATCTCATCATAATTACGAATTTAATGTTAATTTACTTCAGATCAGACGCGTTTAGAGGATTTTTAAGCGATTGCTTACACCTCAAGCAAATTACTAAGGTTATGAACGTCACTTTTGAATCATGACTTTTTGGAGAACCAATTTCCTATGAATATTACAGTCAATATTTAGAATAAGTAATATATATAGTACCAAAAATATATTAAAACGTTGGATTTTCGGGCTGTCGGATTTTAGCACGTGGCATTTTCACTTTATGGGATTTTCTGTCTGTGGAATTTCCTCCATGTGGCATTTTGGTGCGTGTGAAATTCTCACGATTTTTACCTGTGAGATTTTCTCATGTAACGATAAATGGGGTCATAAATAAATCCAATCATATCCTAACGTTTCTCAAAACGGGTGCCGCGGCACCCCAGGGTGCCGCGAGCATCCCTCAGGGGTGCCGCGAAACTTTTGACTCAATTTCATTTACCCAATGCGGTACCAATCTAGGTGCCATAAAAGAGCAATACAGAAAGGCAATAGTTTTCAATGAAACCGTATAAAACGTCATTTAAATAGCTTTTGGGGAATTCTACGCAATTCTCGGTACATA
>JAOEHK010011387.1:0-11780 GCA_025447835.1 Labidoglobus nevermanni
AGTACTTTATGTGCGGCCCTCCAAAAAAAATTAAAGTCTACATTGGCCCTTTAGCTGAAAAGGTTGCTCACCCTAGATCTATTATATTACGAAGAATATGAATAGCAATACGCATTTTTATGACCTGAAAATATGATAGTTTCATTGATAAATCGATAAAATACGTGTTGTAAACTTGTATTAAAATAGCACGTCAAAGAAACGGCTGATAATTATGCGTAAGGCTAATAGTTATGAGCAATTAAACAAATATGTTCTCAGCATATGCTTTGCATAATGCGTGATAATAATCTATTTTTCTTTGGACTGGCAGTGAACCAGTTTATAATAATTGTTTTCATCTGGTCAGTGAACCCAAATGTGGCTAAGGCAGGAATAAATTGAATAAATTATTTATTCGAAATTGATCCTTAATTAAACTGGCTGTAGAGAAAGTGTTATTTACTTAATCGTACGATTGCTCTAATCATTTTAGAGATATCAGACATAATTAGCTACAATAAGCAGAAGAATATCGTGAAAATTTGTTATCAATCAAATAGGACAAATACGATTAGGCAAAGACTTAGACAATACTTATCATAGTTCATTTAGTCGACTGGAGTTGACATTGTGAGTAAACTTACTTGTTGCATTAATCCCCAAACATGATAATGAAGTGATTAAATTGCGTCATGACAAGTTTGTTGTGCCGTAAGTAGAATCACTTTACTTACCTTTTGTAGTAGTCATTTATTTTGGCTGCCAGTTGGGTAATCGTAAGTGATTCTGCGCGTTTTCAACTTGTAGCGTAATTGTTACAATTACAATTCCGATGCGGTAATTGCCTTGAACTGATTACAAGCATTTATTCTGTCCAATTCGTAGTCTTGCATTGTTTTTCGACTTTTCAATGTCAAGTTTCAAAGTAAGGCGTAGTAATTAATCAAAATACATTAATTCTACATTCCCAGGAAATACAATTTACCACTCGTAGCAACTAGGACCTTCATTTTGGAATTGGATCCAGAGATAAGGATTAATTTAATGCGTATTATTGGTAATTTATTAATAATTTCCGATGATTAACATTTATGACTCATGATTCTAGAACAATTGCAAACTTGAATTCCGCAGACCATGTCATTTCGGAAAATTCCCTCAACTTGAACTCGTGATATCAGTGCGTCAATTAGTGTTATCGTCGCTGACACAATTCGTTATCAACCATGATTCACAACGTAGAATAAAGGGGTGTAGCTCGAGCAAATAATGCTACAATTTGCAAACTCTCATAAGATCTGAACGGCATTGCAAGATGCCAATAACAAACCTGGGATTAATATACCATCTAATATTCACTGCACTCGATCTCATAAGTTTCATTTTACATTTACAGAAGGTATAAATACACTGCGAATGAATCCACACCCGGAACCATGAAATCATCCACGTTGTAGTGTGAATATCGCACAGCAGATATGAATAATCTGTGAACATACAAAACTTGCTCAAATTTCGCTCATTTCTTATAAATACTCGAATAATCATGTTCAACTAGGACAGGGAATGAACTTGGGGGCGAACATAAAATGAATCAATCTAACAGCGGGCCGCACATAATACGAACGGACTTGGGGTATTCCCCGCTTATCTATTGTGCCTTGGCCCATAAACAACAAACCTAAACTTGCGAATCATTTTGCACAAAGTGACCACGTTTTCCACGAGATGAAGTGGTACAAGTACGGGGAATTTTCTGATATCCCATAGATGCATAGATCCGGTATTCCCCGTTCTTGTTTGTTGCGCGGGTTGCCCGTGCCTGAACTAGGGCAAAGAGCCTTGATAAGCTCCCGACTTCATTAAAATAGAAAATTGATACAAATAAGCGGCAAATGGAAGTAAGTGTTCGCTCCTTGAAGGAAATGTATTGTTCTTGTACACACCTGAAATACTGAATAAGTCATCATGTAGACGCCAATCTCCAATGATATTCGAACAAGGTTATCAGCCACAATCTGCGCACATCCGGCAACCGGCATTCGGCTAATGCGTTGAAAAATGCGCCAGCACAATGTGTCATTGTGCAAAATCATCACATCGGAGGCGTAATCGTCCACACCCTCCACCCCGCAACAACGCAGCTGAAACATGTTGATAACACACTTAGCGATTGCGGAAATTGCGCGAATCGGTGGACAAACCAAGTAAACGACGGCAAACTAGGCAAAATTCGTGCTCGACTTTATTTTGCAATCATTCCAAGAGACAACAATTCAAAATTCAAATATTCGTGTTGGTCTGGTTGCCTAGATAAACATTCACATTTCAAATTCAAATAAAGTAACATTCACAGTAATAACTTAAGCAGATTATCAATCCGTAGCAACTTTCAGCTACTCACATGCTCTTCGAGAATGTAGAAATTGTTGCGCATCTCCGCATTTCGGGTTGTGTTGAGCAAGCGCGACATTTGCGCCCTAGTTCCGGCTACTTTGTTGAAGTCAACGTTGGCAAAAGCCAGGCATGCAATCGTCAGCTCATTGGCGAGCAGCAGAATCATGAAAATCACATACTGAAATGCGAGAAATCGGCGTGAACCCCTTAACACGCTCCCATGTCAATCACTTACCACTATGAAGTATCTCCTGGTGAAATGGCGACTCAGGTAGCATCCGCTGATGGCGGAGATGAAGCTGATCACTCCCAAAATGATGAGTAGATTGGGCACCTTGAGAAAGTCGACTTTGCTCACGTAGACTTGCATCAGAGCGAGATCGTCGTTGTAGACGCAGCCGAGCGCAATTAGAGAGATGCTCAGCAACTGAAAAGTTTTCGTTGGGAAAGCAGCAGAACGTGACTTATTTTACCTACGGCGAAAATGAAGTTTAGCGCAATTAGCAAGGCTTGAAGGACACTCTCCGAAACGGGTATCTTCATAATGCTTCGCTTGCTTTTATTTTGTGCGTTGAAATTGTGCCATTGTCACAAGATCAAGGACGTCGCCTTGTATTTCGACTATTCGCAAGTCACACCGCTATCGTTGTAGCAAGCACGTGACTAGGACTATAGCCAGCGAACAATAGATTTGCGTCAGTATCAACAATTTGCTTTTAAACTCACTAACAATTAAATAATAATCAAGTAAAACACTGCTGCTGACTTGACATTGACTTCGATTCAAGCAAGCGCACAATTTGAATGATTACGATGGTGCTGAGTTTGAAATCTGATATTATATCAGGATATCCACATGTCGCGGTTAGTTAGCTTAATGTTGATATTATAATGACGGCAAGCATGCTTTTAGCAGAACAAGCACAGCCGCTGCAGGTAAATTGAGAATGCGCTGATAAGATAGTGCAGTGCTTCCAACAAATGCCCGCAACCTGCTATTTGTTTGAAAAACAAGTTGCGCCTGCCTAGTTTGTCCACTGATTGATTATCTAGCGTAACAGTACTTACTTGATAACAATTCAATGCCGTGCAGCGCCTCCAGGTTGCCGTCATTGTACCAGTTTTCAAATTGATGCGTAATAAAAGCTTGGATTATATATAACAAAATATCCAAAAAATGCGCATAATATGCATATAATTTAAGTCAATATAACCATTTTTATTTCTTTATATTGTCACACAATACATAACATTGAAAATGTTGCCCTAATATGCTGAGCAATCAAAAATTATTCAGAACAATACTAATAATTACAATTTAGAGATTGTATTTACTATTTTACAGCAAACGAGGTAAAAAACAGCTTGTTACACTAGTTCAGAATCCTTTTTTTTTTCAGTCGCGGACATTTTTGGCATTTTAAAGCCTAAGTTCACTTGTCGGTACCGAAAGAAGGGCTGACGAATTAAGGAAAGACTAATTGCTAGTAGTCTCCATAACTAGCACAGTTAATTTGAAATATGCTTAAAACCCGTCATTGAAATTCACTCTGTTTTATTTGGCAATTCATCCTCTTCGCATTTCATCATTGAACCAGGCTAAAAATGAGGAATTTAAAAATACGTGTTTGTTAAAAATGCAGTTTTAATAGTTGTTAAACAAATTTGTCTTTGATTAAAACTGAAAGCAACGATTAACATCACTATTATTCGATAAAATTCAATTGACAATCATGTTTACATGCAGATTTCAGACAGTAAGTCAACATTGAACCAGTTTCAAACCCTTATATCTCAATAATGTAAGTTGTAAGGGTTATTCTTTGTTGTCTTAGCAGAACATTACTTCTCCTCTTGTCCTCCTCTATTCTTCGCAGACATCAAAACTAAATCGCCATCTTGTGTCTTCACGCTAGGATTAACGCCAGTGCAACAAGGAATGCTAGGAATCTGATATCCTTGCTTAGCGAATCCTGAGTATCCCGGCGTGGGCTCAATCAGTGGTGAAAGTTCAGCCGCATCTAAAATGCAATCGCTTCCTTTCTGCGCTGTCGTAAGTTTCTCTTCATTTGTTTCCAAATTCTCCGCTTGATCTCCCAGAGGCAAAACGAACTCTGCGACCGGAAGGGGAAACAATACAGGTTGTAATGTATCGCTTAGCGTTGTCGGAGAAAACGGATCATCCATGTAGTTGCGTTTATCCGGGGTTAGATCGTCGGCGGTGCTGTTATCAGCACTCATATCCGAATAGTCGATGTCGTAGTTCACATTCGACAAAGTTGCGCCATTCGGGTTTGGCTCATCGGACAAATTGATCAATAATTCGTCGTTTAATGCAATTCCATGCGGCTTAGAAGCACAGGGTGCATTGGCAACGATATCCAAAGTAAACGAGGTTTTCTTGTTGAGCGTTACATTGAGATTCTTCAAATTAGACTCGTAAAATGTATGTCCGATATCTTCAGGCTTCTTGATCTCATCTTCACTTTCTGGTTGCTTTGCTTCTGCAGTGGGTTCGCTTTTCTCCGCAAGACTTTTGGCTAAATTCTCGAATGTTTGCAGTTTATGTCGCGGTTTGATTATCAGTGGTGTTCGTAGCAAGATAGCGTCAACCTTTGTGGACACTTCTTCCTGAAATGGAACATAATTCGTGCTATCATTAGGTTTACATATTCCCAATGAAACTCACTTGCAATTTCGCAATTTTCTCGCGAATATCACCAGTCTTCTGGCGGATCTGGCCTGTTCGCTCCGTTAATTCTCTCAGAATAGCCAGATTCTCGTTCAACTGGTGCATTCCTTCGCAGGCAACTAAAGCCGACTCCCACGCGCTGATGTTTTTGATCTCTCCGTTCATGTATGCCTGGAACTCTTCGTCTGCCATATTCAAAGATTCCGCTGTTAGGTTTTTGATGAACGATATGGCACAACACAAATTGGTGAAATAATAGCCAGTTTCGCCCTGCATCAGACGATTGTCGTTGCAAAATCGCTGAATATATAGAATGTTACTCTTGAGTCGCGCGGGATTCGCTTTGAGGACAACGAAAATTAATGCCGGCAAGAAATCGTCGGCGCTGACTGGACTCTGCTGGCAGTTCTGCAGCACCTCCAGCACGCTGCGGCAACAACGTACAATGCAAGCGAGTTTCTCTTGCGGCGCCTTCATCGAGTCCATGCCAATCAAATCGGTGATCGCCGTGTAGACCAGGTCGCGAATGTGGATGCTGGTTTCGCTGATGCAGCAGTCCAAGTGGTGCGCATTCACCCAGCTCAGCTTCCTGATGCGATCCTGAATCGCAAGGTCGCGTTCCTCGTCGTTCGTGTGCGGCGGGCAGAAGATTTGCTCGTAGGTGCTTGAAGTGACTATCTTCTCGAAGAATTCGAGCATTTGCACTTTAGTGGCTTGCTCAACTCCAGCGTACACCGGCTGGCTGTTCAATCGCGCGAGAAACACGTTGTAGTACTTCTGTGCCATTTCAGAAACTTCCTCAATTGCTCGATTGTTGTCTACCTCCGAAAGTAGCTTCAAATACAAAAAATTCACATGCTTAAAGAAGTCCTTGTTGACGTTATCAGGTAGTTCGATTGCTTCAAAGTACTCCGCTGACAGTCTCTCAAATTCGGGGTTTTGGTGGACGTTCTCTTGCCGATTGGAACGCATCGTATCTAAAAGAATTCATTTAGGAATGTGTTTTGCCATTCTTTGTCCTCCTTACCTCGGTTTCCGAACTTTTTGAAGTTTGGTGTAATTTTCTTAATGATTTTGTTCTTCTTGTCAATTTGTTGACGCTTCTTCTCCTCGAACTTTAGAAACTCTACTTTGGAACTACTTGCAGTCGCTGCCGGAGATGTTTGCTCACTTTTGGCCTTCTTTCGACGTTGTTTTTCCATCGACAAACGATAACAATGCGAGCAATAACCTGGGAGTAAACTACTCATTTCAAGGGTTTTCTCCGCACGGTTTTGCTTACCATCCCAATCTGCGTTTCCATAGAACCCACAACCGGTTTTGCACTTTAGGTCCGACTGATTAATCCGCAACGAAGGCGACTTCATTGAATACATGTTTATGCTTTCTTAAAGTCCACTACTAACAAATAATATTATCGGATAGCTGTTGAATCGTAGGATAGTTAAATATTTGGTTTATTGGTTCATGCTCGAACTGGATTTAAGCATGTAAACATGATTAGAATGAATAATAGCGAAGAATCAAATCTCTCACATTAAGGTTACATCATATGGAATGTGTCCTTTGAAGGGCACCTTTAAAATAGTCTCGTTTTGAATATTATCCCGATTTTAATTATAGATTGCAATTGAATCGAGGCATTTCTGCACATTGTAGTTATTAATTGCTAGTTTTAGTGGATTTGTGCTTAGTTTAGTCGAAAATCATTTTGCAAAACACATTTTTGACATCTCGATTCGACAGATATTTGACATATTTTTGCCGTGTGTGTACGTTTCACCAATGCAGATAATTTTAAGTTTAGCAAGGAATTGAAGTTCAATAAGTAAGAAATTACAAACGAAACTAATTGCCGCATCAAGTTGCATCGATTTCACGCCATAATATCGCTCTTCTCGCTCAATGTGCGACATTATAACGTGTTAATGGTAATGGCTAAATTGGTGGACGTATATAAGCCTTCCAAACCTCTCGACAAGCGGCAATTGCCGCTCGTTGTCGATGAAACATTAACGGTAATAGAATGTTAGTTAAAGAGAGGTATTTCATTGATCAGTAGCAATATAGGGTCGACCTTAATTGAGGCTATCGTTTCTAACCTCTTTGCAGTTCATTCTGTAGCAATTTTTATATGATAGGTGCAAGTACATGCTCTTTAACTGAGAATACGAATGCATTTGTAGATGGTGATGGACCTGAAATCGTTCGGATTGGTGTCCGATGCGAGACAAGTGAAAGGCAAGGAGCTGGAGGACATAAGTCGTAAAATTGAGATGTTGACATCGGACGAGCTGAACGTGGCCCTCCAGGTTTCTCGTCTCGACATTCTGCGCGTTCTTAATCAGTCAGTCCCATGTGTGGGCTGTCGCCGCAGGTATTTGTTTCTGTTGATTGTTGCGTCAAGTTAGTCATGCAGTCAATTTGCAGCGTGGAGCGGCTCTTCTATCAGATGTTCAAGAACAAGTATCCGACATTCGACCCATTGGTCATCCACCCCGAGGGCCTGGTCAAGATTCGCCAGGATAAGCAGAAGTCGGCGCAATTCCTCAGCAGCATATTCCACCGCCACAGGTGAGCTGCGCTCGATTAACGAATGCGTGCCAATTGCGAGCTTGTTAACCCTGCGCAACGTGTTGTAGTGCTCGCTTAAATAACTTAGTAGACAGCCAGCCACGGCGGAACAAAAAGAGCCATCGCTGTTTATTGCATTCGCTAGACTCGCAGCGCAGCCGGCCGTTGAGTGTCGGCTGGCGCGATGTGTGGGATTGCATGCGAACCGAGTGCAAGAACGATGTGTGTATTATTGACGCTGCCTGCCTGCGAACCACACTCGATTCGTACTTGCGCAAGCATCGATTCTGCGCCGAATGTCGCACCAAAGTACAAAAAGGTAAGCGGCTTGCTGACTCAATTCATCCAATTAACCCACCGCTTGATATCAAGTCATTCGGATGCATTATTGGCTGTCAGCTTTCAGCCTTCTGGTCGAGGAGCCGGAGCCCTGCAAGGAGAAGTCGTACGTGGCAGCGCTGTACGCCGGCATCAAACGCTGCATCGACAGCAAGCACATTCACCTGCAAGCCAAGACTGAGTACATAGCCCAGCTAATCGAGCGCGCCGAGCCGGATCTCGTCGGCAGTCGGCGTGAGCGGCACGCGAAGACCCTGGAGATCGCCCAGGAGGAGGTGCTCACGTGCATCGGCATCAGCATGTACGAGCGATTGAATCGCATCTACATGCGCATGAAGGAGGAGGAGTGCACGTGCCAGGTGTTCGCCGCCGTCGCCGTCGACGCGCTCTACCGCAGCTTCGAGACGGCCGTGGAGCGCAAGCAAGGCGTCACGCAGCTGGAGCTGCTCTACGCGGAGCTGGCGCGCGAGGAGCAGCAGAAGCAGATGCGCAAGGAGCAGAAGAAGCTGAAGCGTAAGCGCAAGAAGGGCAAGGCGGGCGAGGCCATCGGCAAGGAGAGCGAGGAATGCGACGACAAGGACGACGATTGCGCCAGCAGGCTGGCGTCCAAGTCGACGCCCTCGTCGCCGAAGAAGACGCACTGGCAAGCCGGCGGCGTGGACGAGAAGAAATGTGATGGCTTTCGCGATCACTCGCACGACTGCGGATACTCGTCGGAGAACAACAACGGCTGCTGCGAGTCGGAGTCGCTCTCCAGCCTGCCCAGCTCCCCGGAAGGCTCGGAGCTGGCGTGCTCGGATGGCTGCTGCCAGCCAGAGCACGACATTGATGACGGAGGAGGGTACTTCAACCCGAGCCGGTTGTCCACGCTAGGGCCCGGCCATCAGCTCAGCCTGCAGGAAATGCTCGAGGACCATTTCTACAGCGATGACGCCAACTGCTACATCACTCCGGAAGAGGTGCGTGAGTTCAAGTCAAACACCCACCTCAACGAGGTGCGCCAGCAGTTGCGCGATACGCTTAAGAAGCGATTCGCGCAATTGTGCGCGAATGGGCCGCTGCAAATGCCGCGTTTCTTGGTCCACTCCACAGCGAACGTCAATTGATGGTCATTAATGCGTTCGCTCCCTTAGTCACGCACTTCCAAGTCATTCTTGTCGAGTCTCTTGCTTTCCTTCTCCTATCTGAACCGCGCAACTTTAGTCGCTGCGCATTGCTGCCGCCACTCTATAAGAGTAACTGTTGCATTCCAATAGGGGATACAATACATTGCGTTGTTTAGTGCACCTTATTAGTATCCTCAATAATAAACAACTATAAACAGGCATTTTAGACAACTATCTTCACATGTTTTTCATATATGAATTTGAAATAGGAAGGAACAGCAAATAGCAGATAAGCCACTAGGGAAGTAACGCAAGGTTGACAGTAATTAGCCCAATTTTACATTATTTAAAAGTTTTATACATCGATTTTGTGAATATGTTCCACATCCACGATCAGAGTATTACATATTTGTAAAATATTTTTTTCCGAAATAGAACTATATTCATCTTATCAAGCTGCCCTTACATTTTGATGCAGATTAATCCAGCACGGTGATTCTATCAGTATCTAACAATTCCTTAATTTGAATTTCTTATGGACAATGTATCATGTCGCAGTGAAATGCATTCTTATAGCATTGCGGTTTTGTAATGAACCAGCAAACAATTATTTGCAAAACATGAAAGTGTCGCCTACAAGACTATAATAAACCTGATACAGATATAGAATAAAATAAATATTCTTTTTTTGGATGCATTGCTTACTAAAGTAATAGTTATTTGTGTTCTTCGATATTCTACTGTGATACATCAAATTAAAGGTAATTACATTAGCGATGCAATGATGTTAATTATAGCGTGACTGATTAATTGGTTTCAGAGATGATCACAAGAAAGTTATCGCAATTGGAGTTTTATTGGGAACCACTCAACCTAGGCGAATGTATTATAAACTGTGATGAGGAGAAAAAGAAGAAATTGCCAATCTCCAAAGTATTAAGATGTTTTATTCCAATCGATTTTCCATCGAATTCAACAAGATCCCGACCGGTTTCGACTCAACGAGTCATCTTCAGGGGTATATATTTACCAATGTCACCCTGTTGTAAAACAACAACAACAATGTTATGCTTCAAGCAAAAATCTGAATTGCAATTTCATAGGCTATTTAATCATATTAATTAGAAGAGGATTGTTTAATTAGGTTCAGAAATAATGGCGTAAATGTAGAATGGGGCATTTTCGAAATTATCAAGTATATCTCGGGAATGGCTCGTTAGATTTACAATTGTCATATATCAAATGAAAGGACATTAAGTAGGCTATTTAATGATATTAATTAGAATGCGATTGATTAATTAGGTTCAGAGATAATGGCGAAAATGTAAAATAAGGCATTTTCGACATTATCAAGTATATCTCGGGAATGGCTTGTTCGATTTTAAAGTATGATATATCAAATGAAAGCCAATTTAGTGGGTTATTTAATGATATTAATTAGAACGCGATTGATTAATTAGGTTCAGAGATAATGTCGAAAATGTAAAATAAGGCATTTTCGACATTATCAAGTATATCTCAGGAATGGCTTGATCGATTTACAACTATCATATATCAAATGAAAGGTCATTAAGTAGGCTATTTAATGATATTAATTAGAACGCGATTGAATTATTAGGTTCAAAGATAATTGCGAAAATGTAAATAAGGCATTTTCTAATTTATCGAGTATATCTAGGGAATAAGTCGTACGATTTTCAAGTATCATATATCATATGAAACGCAAGTAAGTAGGCTATTTAATGATACTAATTAGAACGTGAGTGATTAATTAGTTTCCGAGATAATCGCGAAAAAGAATTTGCATGAGAACCACTCCTCATAGGAGAACGTGTCATGCGTCATTAGAAAGGTAATTTTAATAGCTATTCGTAACACCCAGTATACCTTTTCTATCTTTTTGTTTCAGAGATAATCGCAAAAAAATAATTTGCAAGAGAACCGCTCCTCATAGGGGATGGTGTAATGGGTCATTGGAAAGGTAATTTTAATAGCTATTCGTAACACTCAGTATATTTTTTATATCCCTTTTTGTTTCAGGGATAATCGCAAAAAATGAACCGTTGGTCATAGGAGATCGTGCTATGGTTCATTAGGTAGGTAATTGAATAAGGTATTTAAAACACTTTGTATAATCGTTCTATCTTTTTTAGTTTCGGAGATAATCACAAAAAACGAAAGTAACAACTAGCTTCGGGGAGGTTGGTTTGTGCTTTAAAGTCAGCCACTTCTTTGAAATTAGTCGCTTTAGAGTTGCTTTCAACGAGGGAGCTGTGTTAATGTAAGAAATTGCAATGGCAATATTGCCAAAAAAATCCCATGAAATTTCACGGAAATTTCGGCGCGAATTACATCCGACCTTCTCACGTTTCTGCTCTACTGGTACGAGGACCCGAAAATTCAATTAAATTTCACGCAAATTTCGGCGCGAATTACATCCGACCTTCTCACGTTTCTGCTCTACTGGTACAAGGACCCGAAAATTTCGGCTAAAATTCCATGAAATTTCACAGAAATTTCGGCGCGAATTACATCCGACCTTCTCACGTTTCTGCTCTACTGGTACAAGGACCCGAAAATTTCGGCAAAATGGTTCATCCGATTGTCATGTGTCGCATATCAAATTAAAGAGAAAAAAATATGCTATCTAATGGTACCAATTAATTTCTTATTGGTTAGTTAGGTTACGA
>JAOEHK010011398.1:0-11779 GCA_025447835.1 Labidoglobus nevermanni
TTTCCATGCCATATCAAGTAGGCAGCAGGACACGACACTGCAAACCGATTGCTAACAGATGGACGGATAGATGTGCATATTTGTAGTTGTGAACTAAACATTAAAAACCTCTACGTAGGTTTCCGGCTCGGGAATGGTGCCTTCTTCGAGGGTACCCTTAAACTGTTTTTTTCCAGCTTTTCAAACGAAAGAAAGGTTGGCCGTTTATGGGTCAAGATACAACGGACAAGCGGGGAATACCCGAAGTCCGCTGTATTTCCAAAGTGGTCCGCAAATTTATTTGGGTTCGCCGTGCCAGAATTAGACTTTCGAACACGCTGGAGGAACCAAGCGAACGCCTGTAGATGTGCTGGACCTTTCGGTTGCCCTCCCACTCGCCATCCTGCTCCTTTCCCCACTTGCGGCACGTTGGCCGCAGGCTTCGCCAACCTTTCCGAGCGATCGCCTCGGCAGTTCGTGGCGGTCGCTCTTGATGTGGGTTTGTGTGGAACCGCGTTGCAGCACACGGCGAGCACCTTGATGAGGCCAGCGAAATGGAAGACGAACTGCGCTGCTTCGCCTGTAAGCAGTTGTACAACAACCCGGTGCTGTTGCCGTGCTACCACGCCGTTTGCCTGAACTGCGCCGTGCACATCCAGCAGCCGGTAGCGAGCAATAACAACAACACCAGCAACAACAACCACCCCCACCAGCAGCAGCCGCAGCCGCAACATGCGGGCGCACCAGGTGAGAACGCCGAAAGCGTCGCCAGCGGCTCGTCGACGGTGAGCGACTACCAGGAGAGCGACAAGCTGAGCGTCCTCAGCGAGACGGACAGCGGCGTCGTGTGCACGTCGCGCCCCAACAGCTACGTGGGCACGCCGAACGGCACCGGCACCGGCACCGTCTATGCCGGCGCACTGAGCCTGGCGTGCCCCGCGTGCCGCAAGACCGTCTACTTCGACGAGCACGGCGCGCACAACCTGCCCAAGTTCCGCGTCATGCAGAACATCGTCGACCGGTACGGCGCGACGCGCAACCTCACGCTCAAATGCCAAATGTGCGCCGGGGAGCCGGCCAACGATGCGGTCGTCGGCTGCGAGCAGTGCGAGATCGTCTACTGCGAGGACTGCCGCGACACGTGCCATCCGATGCGCGGCCCGCTCGCCAAGCACTCGCTGGTGGAGGCGAAGCGCGGTGCCGCCACTTGCATCGCCAGCCTGCGGGATGGCAAGTGCGGCGAGCACGCCGACGAGAGCCTCACCATGTACTGCATCGTCTGCAAGGCGGGCGCCTGTGCCCTCTGCCTCATGGACGGCCGCCACAACGCGCACGACGTGCAGGCCATCACGACCATGTGCAAGGCGCAAAAGGTACGCCAGGTCTTTGCCAACACCTACTGGCGGCCCTTTCGGCTATTTACATCAAATGCACGATAGTAACCCGCTGATGGGAACCCTTGCCTGGTCTGAAAAGCAAAGGAATTTGCCGAAGTCGAGTTTAAAAGGCTTTGTAGTTGCTTTTGCAACGCGTTTCGACAACACAGTGTCTTCATCAGGCAGATGTCCTTAGGACAGGCGGGAAAATATCGCGATTCCGGATGTAGTGGAGATTTGACGATGCTCCTTAAGATTTGGTGGATGTCAGGCACTCTTCAGACGGGGAGGATACAATGTAATCTCGTGTGTGCTGTTACAATGTATTTTAGCCGCAGAAATGCGATTTAACCGAGTTTTAACACTTTCAAAAGAACACCATTTGAGGTTACATCACAGTGCAGGCCATCACGACCATGTGCAAGGCGCAAAAGGTACGCCAGATCTTTGCTAACGCCTATTGGCGGCCCTTTCGGCCATTGACATCAAATTCACGATAGTAACCCGCTGATGGGAACCCCTGTCCCTAGAACAGGCGGGAATATCTCGCGATTCCGGATGTAGTGGAGATTTGACGATGCTTCTTAAGACTTGGTGGATGTCAGGCACTCTTCAGACGGGGAGAATACCATGTAATCTCTTGTGTGCTGTTACAATGTATTTTAGCCGCAGCAATGTGATTTAACCGACTTTTAACACTTGCAAAAGAACACCATTTGAGGTTACATCACAGTGCAGGCCATCACGACCATGTGCAAGGCGCAAAAGGTACGCCAGATCTTTGCCAACACCTACTGGCGGCCCTTTCGGCCATTGACATCAAATGCACGATAGTACCCCGCTGATGGGAACCCCTGTCCCTAGGACAGGCGGGAAAATCTCGCGATTTCGGATGTAGTGGAGATTTGACGATGCTCCTTAAGATTTGGTGGATGTCAGGCACTCTTCAGACGGGGAGGATACCATGCAATCTCTTGTGTGCGGTTACAATGTATTTTAGTCGCAGAAATGCGATTTAACCGAGTTTTAACACTTGCAAAGGAACACCATTTGAGGTTACATACAGTGCAGGTCATCACGACCATGTGCAAGGCGCAAAAGGTACGCCAGATCTTTGCTAACGCCTATTGGCGGCCCTTTCGGCCATTGACATCAAATTCACGATAGTAACCCGCTGATGGGAACCCCTGTCCCTAGAACAGGCGGGAATATCTCGCGATTCCGGATGTAGTGGAGATTTGACGATGCTTCTTAAGACTTGGTGGATGTCAGGCACTCTTCAGACGGGGAGAATACCATGTAATCTCTTGTGTGCTGTTACAATGTATTTTAGCCGCAGCAATGTGATTTAACCGAGTTTTAACACTTGCAAAAGAACACCATTTGAGGTTACGTCACAGTTTTTTTCTGTCAACTGTCTAACTAAATTTGACCTCTGAGTGCGAAGGCAACTCACGAGCCGATATCCTGACAAAGGTAGCATCACCTCCCAGTCTTTCCCAGGTGGGCCTGAGCGTCACGTCCCTTCAAAACTACAATTGCAAGCACACCACCGTTCGCCGAAAAAGAAGGTGGAAGGTCTCTAAATGCGCCCTGCTAAGAGAGACCATCGCCCCAGTCGCTAACAACTCAGGAGCGTTACAGGTTTATATACAAATCACTACTGCCGAGGGTGTCTAGAGGGGGACGAGTCTGGTTTCCATGTTATATATTTCGGTCCGCCTATAAGCAATGTCCTACCCTCTGAGCAAGATTCTGGAACTTTCCCACCACTTCATATCTAGCTGGAGGTGTGGGGCCCATATAAGGAAGGGGGAGTCTAAGGACACCATTCGTCCTGAGCACCGCGGCCTAAAAGGCCCAAAGGCCCATTGTACTGGTGAGGGAGTGGTTACGATGGGCCCAAGTAGAGAGTCCTTACTAATTTCTGAGCAATAAATACTGAAAACAATTCATGAATTTGTGTCGTGGAATTTTTGAAGTTAAGTCTGGGTTTGCATAAAACGCAATTTCAGCCACGCTGTGAAGTCACTGGAGCTATAGTGATCTGGCAGCAGCAGAGTGCAAGTAATGAACAATTCAACGATTGAAGGTAGGGTAATCCAGTTGGAACAATGGCGCAGATCTCTTCGGCGAACGCTTGACAATGAAGTCGCAGTAATAATTCGCAGCTGCAGATTGATCGCAACTGAATAAATCCACGGGTCGGACACGTGCCAGGTAGGTTCTGCATTAGGCGCGTAGCACGTTCAGCTGTCGATTTGGCATTCGCGTGCAAATGCCCTCAATGCATCAGTTATCGGCAGGGATCATTTAAAAAGCGGAAAATCAAGTTAAGTTCGTGCGCTCGTGTCAGCCGCATGCGAAGGCGACCTCCCAGGCCAGGCAGGCGATTACCGGTGGGAACAGGGCACGTTTCGTGTGCATGCAAGCTGGCAAATATGAAAACCTTCCAATACAACGAAACATGCCTAAACGGCCCACATTCGGCGTGCCGAGGTCGAGCAGCGCGAATATTTGATTGGGCGGAGAATTCCAGCTCCTGGCTAAAAGCGTCAAATAGATTCAGATGCGGGCAGCACTCCCACTTTGTCAAAATTACAGTGCTATCGCAATTATTATGTCCACATGCTGATAGCTGCCTGCAGCTGCGTTTGATAAAAACCCTATTAACAGCTGCGTTTCATTACAAATTCGTCAGAGTCTCGAATTGTATTTGAATCTGAAACAAACATGTCCAAATTCAAAAGGATTTCACTGAGGTCCCAGGAATCAATAAATTTCGTAGTTTAGAGCAGGGGTTTTGAAGCGGTGGCTCGCGAGGCTTTTTGGAAACATGATGTTTCCTGTTCTGTTGCAATGGTGTTTTGGCTCTTCGTCCTTAACAGGTTCGGGACCCCTGGGTAAGTCCATTTTACATCGCATTAAGTAAAGCGGTGGCGAATGAATTGCATACGAGAATGCAGACTCATCCATTATTTGGCTAGACCAGGGGCCGACAAACGATGGTTGTTTTGAAAAATGTGGCGGCGCTTATAAATCATAAAATGTATTTTTGGCCGTTCTTTTTTATATATTTTTTACGTTGGTCGCTGGAAGGTTGCCGACCCCTAGGCTAGATGGTTGTCTTTGCATGCCTCTCTCCGACTCCAAAACGCAATTGCATCAATCAATCATGTTTGTTCATTCCTCCTTCGTGCTGCCGATCTACAATTGATTGCGAATTGCGTGATTCGATCAGAAATACTTCATTTTCATTCTGGTTTCCAGTTCCATGACTAATTTGCAATAAATTTGATTATTTACATTTGATTGTTTCGATTTTCTCTTGATGGCTTCGGGCTGTGTAAAATTGGAAAGACAAAGAAAACGGAAAGAATCGCAGTCAGTTTTGAAGGCATTGCGTGCCACATTGCGACACTCTGATTGCGACAATTAATAGTCACGGCATCGGCCAACAATTGCGCCGCCAGCCACGTCGAGCCTTGTTTAATAAGAAATGTTGCTGCTATTACTTATCGCCTCCCTCCAACTTCCATTGTACGCGAAGAAAGCGGCAAATATATAACGCCTATCAGGCGAGTGAGTGTCGCGCGATATCGCTTTCCGTGTGACCTCTCCAGACCCTTCAAGACTTCTCCGTAAGCAAGCCTGCCAACTCTCCTCACCTCCAACCCAATGTTTATCATTTTTATGGTTCCGATTTCACGCAATTTAAAAATCCATTGGGACTTCCTAAAACTAACTTTTCCCTCGACTGCTTTGTAGACCACTCTCTTGTCCATGGGACAGTTATGTCTCGAACCTACTTAATTCAGTCCTGGACCTAACTCACGACTTTCGTTGTTTCCGTCCTTTCATCGGATCTTCCAGTTCTAACCTCACAATTTTTGTTACAAACGCTTTGCCTAAAATCTCGTGTTCTGGGGTATCCTTTCTTCTTACTCGTTTAGTTTCCATTTATTACTCGTTAAAATCTCCGTATGGGCTCTCTCAGTGGTTAAGGGTTTCTTTAAATCACAGATTAATCACTCAACACCCGCGTGTACCTGTTTACGACTTGTAAAGGTTCTAGAACATTGACAGTGTTGCCGGATTTTTATTGAAAAACTGTTAAAATGTTGAGTATTGTAACAATGGCATAAATAAGTGATAAAACCATACAATAAGAATAGATTACGTGTATTTTGCGAAAAGCGAGATTCTACAGTATACTGAACCATCAATATAATCCATTGTTTCCATCACTGTCTTGGAGATATAGGGCATGTAAAGGTCGAGTTAATTTCCTGATCCCAGGTTGCTTTTGATTGGGTTTAGATGGCATTCGTGTCGGTGTCATTCCTGCGGTCGCTCTTGAGGTAGAGGCAAGAACTGCAGTTGCGGTTGGCGGTGTGCAAGTACTTGCGCTTCGTTCCTGCCATTGTTGTTGCTCTTTTTGGGTTCGCGTTGCGTTCTAGAACCGGTTCATAGCTCGCCGCCAACCTCACAATCAAACGCATAATAATTGAGGCCGGGGTCGAGCCGATCCGATATCCGCGCCTCTCTGCATTCCTCACCTTTGTCCTCTTTTACCCGCTGTCAGCATGGGCCAATTGAAAAGGCATCTCGCATCCTTGGTAACCTCTTCGTACTTATGCCAATAACTCGGAAGGCAAATCTTTCCCTGACAAGCCTCGTAATTTCACTAGCTGGGATAAGAAGACAGAGTACGGTAATAACCCATAAAAGCAGGTAATTTATGAAATAACCGGTTAGGTAGACGAATGATAAGTCTTCGAAAATAAGAAATGAACCATAAAAGGCAACGGTCTTCGCTTCATTCGCTCCTTTAGTGGACATATTTTGACATGCCAATGCTCGAGAAAAGATTCCTGTTTGAGTTTACTTTCAAGAGTTGCAAACTATTCTGTATGTTCTTGATTCATGCCTAAAATACAAATAATTCGATCGAAATACAATATTGGGCATGTTCCCTGTTTTCCTGGGCCCATTCCTAAGAGAGGAAAAATTCGTGAAACCTCATGATTCGAAAGTTCTAGGGGAAAAAACAATATTTTCCATGACAAATCAAGTTGCGTAAAGGAAACATTTGAAATCGTTTTGCAATAAGAATTGCATCTTGTGATATATGCGCCATATACCCACAACTAAAAGTCGTATGTTGAAACAAATCGCGGCAATAACTTTGAGATAATCGGGCCGAGAGTTGAAGTGAAACATCGCGTGGTGGAGAACGAAGTCTTGGTCGATGGCGAACCTGGTTAGCGCTCTATAAACACCAAAACATTGCGCAAGATAACGCAATAGGTAATATGAAGCCACTGTTGAACTGTAAACAGTTCGTCTTCAGGGCATTGCATCTCTGAGTTGACTCGCTTAGATCTCAACTGGAGCTACAATACATTCGCTTTCTCAACATCGTCCGAACGCGCACTCTTTTCACATTATGAATCTGCCTGATGGACTCCAGCTGACCCTAGCCGATCGTTTCTCTTTTATGCCCTCATCAAGAGCAGGCGAGAATACGAAGTATGTATCTATCCCCTGTTATACTCGGATACACCTAGAAATCGGTTACATGAGAAAAACTCACGGGCGAAAATCATACAAAGTGGTATTTGGCCAATTTATCGCGCTCAAATTTGAGCTAATTTTCCATTTGTTCGAAAATGCGCATTATCTGCATGTTCGTTTAGTGTACAAGGGTTCAAATTCGAATCAAAATGTCTTGTAAACTAAGAGTCGTGTTAATCGGGGTCTAAGTGTGTTCTGAATTTTAAACGCAGATTGCAAAACAAGTTCCGCCTAAATCTGGGGATATTTCGTTTTAGTGCGCTTTGATCGCGCTCGAGTTGTGAGAAAATCACCAAATAGCTCAAACGAGACTTCTTCGTTGATGGCGTTCACCATTTATCGTCTCGGATTATGCTGCGACGGCGTGAAAGGCCATCCTGAGTGCATTTACCTTTTGCTACGCCGAATGCGATTCCTGTTCTTGCTTACATCGTTCTTATCTCAGGCAGTCTTGCCTGCAATTCGATCAAATGTTCATCTGTTTTGTCTGCCATCGCGCTCATCGTCGCAGAGGCAAAGGAAGCGCCTGTATGCTGGGCATTCGTGCAGATTTGCTGCAATAAAATTACCTTCACCATATTCCATTGATCTTCGCCTTTGAAGCGTTTTTGCATCTTATTTGTTCGCTCTATCTTGTTCATTAGAGACGCTAGTGATGGCTTCATGCCAGCAGTTCCCAATCTCCCGTGACCGTACCCCTTGACATGTTGCTTTAGGCTAGAACCTATAAGGACTCTATAAGGGATATCATTAAAATGAAAGAAGAAGTCCAATCTATTATGCTTATTACGTTAAACTAACATGTTTTATCAGAAACATAATATAATATTTGTTTCTACCCCTAAACCACCTACCCCTAGAGGTATATATAGATATTTATATAGGTTAGGAACCGCTGCATTAGGGTACGGAATTAGACCGCGCGGATAGATTTACATATATTTCAAAAAAGGCTATTCCTTTGATTATTCAAGCGTTTTAACCCTATTACTACAATTATCTAATTGTCATTTATTATTATTCATCCCACGTAAACAAAGTCATTTCTCAAAACCTTATAATCAGCATATTAAAACTTGGGTACTTCGCTTCCAACTGCAAATTTCTAGTCTTCGTTTCTTTTCTCCTCAATTTCTTTGAATTGCGCTTGATAGATTGAGATCTTAGTTGAGATCTCAATGCTCTGCCAATTCAAGTTTTGCGCTCGCAAGTACTCGGAAGGCCATAAAAACAATTAACAATTAAAATCTGCATCTCCAGATCCAGTTTCTCAAATTTATTTGACCCATTGCATCCCAAAACGTGAATTGCCGTTATCTGTCGGGAAGGTGAATGAAGGGTATTCCCCGGGGTTGTCTGTTAAGCCTAGACCAGAAACAGCCAACCCACTCCGAAGCTACCTCCTTGCTTGTGGTTGCCATGATACTGGACAATATTTACATCAGTAATAGACACAGCCAATGATGATAAGCCCGAGGTAGTCCCTGAGCAAAAGCGCCCTTTATTTAATTGGCCGTACCAGAACAAAACCAATGAAAACAAAGAAATCACGGTGCCCCCTTTAAGAAACTAAACTCTTGTTTATTTCCGAGTAAGGATTAAAACCAGTGCAATTTCATATTGTGAAGTGGGATGCAAGAAACTGATTATTGCAATTAATGCCAAATCTGTTGTCGCTAATTGCTAAATGAACAATCACCTGTGCAAATTAATTAATTAGCATATTCGCACATCGCGTTATGGTAATAGCCCGTTATTGACAGTGTTGTCCCCTCAATGATGCACGTGTTGCGTGCTCCACGCCACGTGCCACCCCTTGCCCGCCATTAATATTAATTATGCAAAGCATCTCGGAAAAATCTGCGCTTGCGATGTAAATAAAGTCGCATTAATTACGATCGCGTTCGTCTGCTGCAGGTACGAATTAAAAAGCCATTAGCGGTGTTGCCACCCTGTCCACCTCGCCCCTGCGATGCCGGCGAGTGCCCCTATTGTCGTTCTGCGCGTTACCGTAATGCCGGACAGATTGCAATTTGCATCCGCGTGTAATGCCGCGCAATTTTATCGCATCCAAGCTGGCTAATGTATTGTCCTTCGTGAATTATTATTATCATGGCTGAGATGCAGCGCGCAATCCCGCCCGGCTAAAATTAGCTCGCAGAACGAACTCACCGCCCGTTACCGGCTACGAATATCAGTTTGGTGGGACATCCTGATGCCCTCATTAAAGCTGCGATCTGCTCTCTTTCATATTCTTCTATTTTTAGCACCCAAACCACTGCAACTTGCCTCTAAGTTAAAGCTCCTCAAACTTTGTTGATTTGCGACACCCCAAAATCTCAAAATCTGGAAAACCCCAAGAAACCGGGCAATTTCCGTCCTTTCGCAACCTGTAACAAGCATTTCCTTGCATGGATTGGTTGTTCCTGATGTAAGGCGACAACATCCACGGGGAATACCTCTCAACTACCGCTCCTTGCAGTTTGGGATTTCGAAGCATGTCTGAAGTTACAGGAATTTCAATTTCAAACTACTGGGGATCGAACCTAAGGCTTCCTTTCCCGTAACTGCACTTTTGATCTCTATATTATCTAACAGTTGCCATTTTTCATACCAAAATTTAATTCAAAGTCCCTTTTTAAAGTCTGAAAGCTTCTTGACGAGATGAAATTGATTTTCTCGTTTCCCAGATGTGATTCGTCAAAGTAAACATGGAGGTGAGATGATGCAGTGAAGCTGGCTGAATTTTCGTTATTGGACGTGCGGATTCCTCCACTCGGAAGTTGATTTGATATAAAAAAGGCCACTCAAAGCTTGGCTACGCTTTCCCAATCGATCTGAGCCTTACCTCTGCGTGTCGATAAAATTGCGAAGCGTAACATCGAGCGATATTAATTTCCCCTGCGCAAATTGAAAAGTAAAGCGGAATCAGAGTGGAAGCTCAACGGGATCGCGTCAAGGGGCTGCTCATCAAAGCATTTATCCGTGAATGTGAAGTGCTGGCCGTGGCGGCGTCGCGTTTCGAATATATTTATGAATAAAGTTTACATCTTGAGCAATGCTTTTATTGCTCGACGACTGGCTCAAGTTGTGCGGAAGCCCAGCGTGTGGCGTTCAATCCGGCCGGAGGAAAACTCGCCGCATACGATTTCCCATCTGCTTCAGCATCAATTTTCTCGTTTCCAGCACGTTGCGTCTACCCTCCGGGTTGGCCATGTAGCAGCGGGCTTGAGATCACAAAGAAGGCGATTTTCAACGATGACTAACTAATCAATGTCGAGCTCTCTGGCAATCAATGCTAATTTATTCATAAGATGGGCGGAATCATTGCGCGCACTTCTTTCTTGCGGCGTCTGCGCTTACTTCCTTTGTTTGCACGCACGATTTTAAAATCAAAGGCGAAAGAGTTGTCCGCGTCCTGGAACTGATGCAGGATAGTTTTCGGAATGTGGATACGATTGTGTCCAGCTTCCAAACTCGCCGAGTATCGAATTTGAACGTTGCTCTTAATGGGGTGAGTCAGGACGACTTCCTGGCGAAAATCGCGGCCATGTGCCGGCGAGCCGAAGTACTCTGCTACAACCCAGGCTCCACCATCGCCAGTCTCTCCATCCGCCTCGTTGTTTCCTTCGAAAACGACATCGATAACAGAGTGCCTCCGTTTTGCGTCACTCGGCTTACCCTGAATACACCAGAATACGTCCCCATTCGATTGGACCCGCCAGAACGTGTAGGAGAAGGCTTTCCCTACTCGTCTTATGCTGTTTCCGAACTTGTATTCGAGGAGCAAATCCGAACTTCTCTCGGACTCCTTGCCTTCCTTCATGGTATTGTTATTACTGTCCACGTGCTCCAAGGGCGGCATTTCTTTGCCTACAATCTCGTCTCCTCCCTGAGGTTTGCCCCTCCTCGGCTTTGATTTCCTCTTCCGGGTGCCTCGTTTCCTACCTATTTTCGCTGCACAACAAAGCAATGCTGGCGTGATTTCAGATCGTCGCCATTGACGCAAACGGGGCATTGGTACTTACCTTAATTGCGGCGATTCGGTGCGTCCTTAAATCCGTAAACTATTCGGAATTATGGCACACGTGGCCGAGACCTCTCTGCAGCCTTGTGGGACGATGTAGGACGAACTAGACGAGTCGCTAAAGTTCAGAATAGTTGTGATCCGATTCGCCATCGGAACTGGGAGGCTGCGTTGCATTGAACTTGGAAACGCGCCAGATTTGTCATACTTAGGTGTGACGGCGTTGATTGCGCACGTAATCTAATCTGGTAATTAGCGAATTGCTCTTATCATGACTCAGATGATGATGAAATTGTGGTATTATCAATAGCTCTCTCGTGGGATGATAAGATCATGTTACATTTATATCATCGGCTTCGCTTGACGTCATGTTTTCTGATCAAAATTTGAAAAATGTGTGCTTTGTTAGTCTCAAATGCGTCAGTGGAATGAATGCTGTAATCTGGATAGAAAACGCTCTCTATTGATAGCTTTCAATTCCAAATGTTCTCTTTGTTGTTGTCATCGTGTCAAAGAGAAGAGAAATTGATTGGGCTACAGTGCGTGCTGTAAACAAATTGCACCACATTTACAATTCAATTACTCCATTAATCCATCACCCTCGACGCGATTCGTTCACAAATACGCCATCGGTTCAATTAAATATCACACAGCGATACAACAACTTTCATCATGTTTTCGTTTATCAATTATTTTCCCGGATTGTGTTTCCCAGAAATGAAAATCAAATTTTATTCATTTAGCCCAGAGGTCGGCAACGTTTTTTATGAAAAGGGCGCCATACTACATTAAAAATTCTTGGCGGGCGCCAAATATTCCA
>JAOEHK010011409.1:0-11778 GCA_025447835.1 Labidoglobus nevermanni
GGCGCGCTTGGATAAGTGTCGAGGCACTATGAATCCGTCGTCGGACTCGGAAGAAGTCGCGGCGTCTGGGGCGACGACGGGGGCCGGTGAGCTGCCGGCAGTAGTGGCAGAGATGGCAGACGATGTAGACGGGCCGCTGGAGAGGTCGCAAGATTTGGCGGATTTGCGGCCGGACTTGGGCCGTTTGACGGCTTCGCGCTGCGGAGGGGGCATATGGTCCGCTGAGGATGCAGTAGCGGACGTGGGGGCAGGCGTTCTGGGCGCGAGCGTAGGGGATAGATGCGCGCTGTTGGGTGCGGGAAGAGCGGCGGGCGCCGGCGAAACTGACCTGGAGTGTGCGCGGGAGGCCGCTGCCTGAACTGACGGTGCCGGTGTGGGAGCAGGGTTAGGCGCCGATTGCGAGGGCGCGTGCGCGTATATGGCTGTTCGGAATTGTCAATGTGCGCAAAAGTCCGTGTACGCTAATGTCCTTTTCCGCAAGAGTCCGGTGCGCAACTGTGATTTTGAGGAATAGTCTTTTGCGGAAGAGTCCGGTCCGCAAATGTCAAGTCCGGAACTGTCCTAGAACCCTGATTTCCGGCCGCTGGTATTCATTCCTCTGCTTATTCCGCCTTGCAGTGCAATCGGCAGCCGCAGCCGCATCTGATGATGACGATGCTGATGCTGGCGATGGTGGTGATGCAGATCGCCCGCCGGAGTAGTGCAAAGTGATGGATTTGGCCGAAGCGGTCGACGATCTGATCTGCATCTTCGACGCCACCGGCGACACCACCATGGACACGCTGGCGATGTTCGTCTTCGGCTGGCTGCTCGCCGCCCTCTTCGTCCTCTGGCTGGGCAGGCTCGTCTATAGCCGCTTCCTTGCGCGCGCCATCGACAAGACGCTGGACGCGACGGCCGCGTCCTCTGGCGGCGGTGCGGGTACCGTCAAGCCAGAGGTCGGCGCCTCGGCCACCACCGACCTGGTGGACACCTCGAGGCGGGCCGCGGCTGCGACGCGGACGGGCGGCCGGCCGGGGGTCGGCTCCACGCCCACCGTCCGTCGCAGACTCGTGCGCCAGAGCCCCACGCCCGAGCCGAAGAAGGGCAAGTTCGTGCCGGCGCCAACCACCACTGGCGCCGACAACGTCTGCGTGCTCTGGGTCAACGATGTGTTTCAGTGGCTGTACAATGATCACGCGATTGTCACCGATCTGATCATCATGCTGCTCCAAAGTCTCAATGAACACTGCAGAAAGTCCTTTGTCGAGGTGAGTGATCTTATCCCACTTATTTGTTATTCTACGGGTGGATGCCACTTAACGCTAAGAATATAGTGACCACACGTCCCGATTTTGGCGGGACAATCCCACTTTTTAGAGGTTTATCCCGCTTTTTGAAAATGTCTAGCTTTTGAACTAGTGTCCCGCCAGGGCTGGTTGTAGGTGGAAGCATTGAGGCCTTCCAGGCGATGTTTTTATAATTCGTACCCTAATAACTAAGACATATTGATATGACTTAGTGGGCAAGCACGCGGATACCCGTAATTGAGTAACGAGACTTCGGAAATTCCGCGTGCTTGTCTGCTACACCTTGGCCTGGGAATAAGTGGTAGGAAATTTTAAAATGTGGTCACTTTAGCCAAGAAGGAAATTTCCTAGTCACCAACTTTCCTACGACATAGCTCATTTCCCCAATGTGTGTAACCTGCTACAAGGAATTTGCTCTACCGTAGCAAATCGCATCTTCCTGTCTCCATTTGCACGTTTACAACACTTAAGGTCTTTACCTGTACCCTTGGGTATGGCCTACGTGCTTGATGGCCCTATGGGTCTGGGCCCTTTTGCTTTCTCTGCTTGTTTACTATCGACGAAATTAATTCTCCATCTCTCCATATAAAATTCTCTTCACTTACCTCACATTTGAAGATTGCATGTTGAATTTCATTTCCTTCTGTGATGATTGTTAATTTGTACCCTACAGGCAGTTTAGGGAGGGAAGAATACAGTGGTATCTCGCTATTCGCCGTTTCGCGGACTTGCTATTCGCGAGTAAACAATTTGTGGCACAGTTCCTCTATTCGGGCTTCAAAATTTCGTTATTCGCGGTTAACGTATTCACGGGAATATTTTGAAACGTAACCACAGTAAATAGGGCGGTTCTACTATATATGTAAAAAGTGCAGTATACGCGCAGCAAGGAAGTGAAATTAACCAAATTAAAAATGGAACAAATGACTTAATTACGCTCACATGCTCATTCTAATAAACTTATTGTTATGTTTTGCTGAATGACATCATACCAAGTCGATGTGTTTGTTAGATGATTTTTCTTTGAATTTTCCTTGAAAAATACGCAATTCTGTATTGACATGTCCCCCATATTCAGAACGTCGCATTCACTGCGTCCAAATTAAAATCTCGATGGATCAAGATGCACTTGAATATGAAATGAAATGAAATTAAAATAATCTTGGTTAATGGCGAACATGTCGCCGATTAATATTTTCTTCTTCGTAATTCGATTGCTATAATACGTCACAATGGCAACGTAACTTTTTCCCTGCCTTTCAGATAGAGAGAACAAAAAGTTGAAACATACAGCATGTGAATTCTATATGAGAAAAGAAAATCAAATCAAATTTATTGTAACAACTAGCCTTGCTCTCCGCTTTTCGAATTAACTGCAGCTGCTTCTCTCAGTGATATTTCTTGCAAAGAAATGTCATCTATGAAAAGCAAATTTTCTTTGCAAATTACGAACTGATTACGTGTGTAAATCTGCTTAATGTTAACATTTATATTTGCCAGTTTATAGAAATCGGAGTCTTCCATTTCAATAATATCCGCTAACATATTTCTGTAGGACCACGATCAATATCAGGGACCTGTATAACGCCGAGAGGTTAATTTCAGAAGAACTTGGCGGGATGCAGCTAATCACTTCTTTACCGTTTTCTCTCTTTGGGACTTCTACCAAAGTGACAATGTCGAAAAACGTAATAAAATATTCTATCTTTCACCGACATATTTTGCATATGATGACACTCACCGGTGAAAGTCCACATTCTCAAAATTCAGTCTTTTACGGTAACATTTATACAACCATGAAAATAGTTGTAGACTTGCAGTCGATCTTTTATAAATCGCACTATAGTAAGATTTCATTTTTATCGGTCCATGGGGTATTAATCATTTCATCAAATGTCGTCTAATGCTTATTTGAGGGGCACTAAAATTCGGCCTGATATGGCATTATAACCTTCGGTTTGCTTGCGCAATTCCTAACTGCTACTTCTTTATAGGGCATGATAAAAACAAAATAAAAAGATACTTATAGCTTTATGACCAAATCAATCATGATTAAAGTACCATTAGGGAAATAGGGAAAATGGATACTAAACTACAATTAACTTGCTGAAATAATATCAGAGTTTCTCAGATTTATTTCTTCAATTTCATCAAAGATTTGTTCATCGTATTTGAATGCACAGAAGAAGTTTTAATCTGAATATTATTTGGATTATTTTTCTTCATTTTCTTGCAAGGAAAAGCTATCAAATTAACGGAATTGAACAATAAATGGTAGAATTTTTTACTTTGCGTTTTATTAGGGATTCCATTTGTATAGCAAAGTTCATTGATTTATTGAATAAAGCCAGAATCGTGAACGAGTGAAGAGATAAAGTAAGCGCACAAGTTATCAATCAAGTAAGTAAATACTCCAAGATGTCTCAATGAATGCTTCATGATGAAATTCTAACGCTATTTACTGATGTGAGATCCTTTACCAAGCGAATTAAAATCATTTATTGATAAGAATGTGCTCTTCAAATATTTGATTTCAATGATATTATTGTAAGTGCGTTTCAAGCGCAATGATGAATGAAATTCCAATCATTTAATATGCCTATTTATCTATGAGTTAGACTCATAATAAATTCATATTTTCATTTTTATTTAGGGATAAATTAGCTTAATTTTCCTTCAATTTATTATTAGCGATAGGAATACACTTGGATACGTAACTTTCATGAAATATGATAAGGATCTCTATTACCAGGTTGTCCGGATTAATAAATTGAGAGGCCATATTGCCCATTGGTTTTATAGTATTTCACTGCTAAAATATCTTGGGTGAAACATCAAGAGGTGGTAATTTATGTCTAAAGGCACGCATTACCTACTAAGAAAAGAAATTGGGCACTCGCATTATGATTGTAATTACTAATTAGAGGCAAATGTTCTATTCTACAATATTCGACCAGAATAAATTGTGCATGACCTTTGAAAGCCAACTTAGCGATGATCTAATTCATTTGCTTCCAGCGATAATCCAAGTGTTCCTATTAATGAATAATTCTAATTTCAAATTTGCCCAACTTGCGTATTTTTTAGTATTTATGCCCAAGTAACGGGCAAGAACGGGGAATACCAATTTTTGAGTGACGGCATCTCGTGCTCATTTGCTAGCCACTGCCGCCAACATTTTGCCGCCCTCTAAATGTGCCCCCCACCCCCACCCCCACCTCCATCCCGCTACCCAGTCGCGGGTTCGCGAACCCTGTTCTATGCCAATAATTACCATTGTCTTAATAATATCCCTTCTTTGTTTGCCTTGAGCCTGTTTTTGTTAGTTTGGTACATTTTGCCTGTTCTAGGAAGGCATTGGCATTGAATTCGTCCGAGTTCTGCCCGAAACGAAAGCACCAATTATTACGAATATGTTCTCCGAGTGTGCATCTAACGATGACGTGGTAAGTTCAATTGGTTTTTGCTTTCCAATTAAATTCCAGCGTCTCCAGCATTGCATGTCAGCACACGGTTAAATTCTACGTGAAGGCCGTTTCTTTATTGCCTATCAATGTTGGTCTCAATTGTGTTTGCCTTGACTGTTGTACTCCTAAAATGCAGCATCTTAGAAACAGTCGTTGCATGTACACATGAGCAGCGTGCTCGAACGAGGTCGAGCAATTATTCAACAAAATGTCTAATTAAAAACGATATTTTCACTGTAGGCGTACTCGAATCGCTGGTCGGACGCAACCATTACAATCAATGTTGAAAATATGGCAATAAGTATTCCCACGTGACAAAAAACAAAGTAATTGCAAATTAAACGACTAGGAATATATATTTGTAGTGGATATATCAATGCGAATACGCATTGAGCCAATTCCTCTATCTCGATGAAGCAACAAATATTAACACGTATCCAGTGGCGTAGCTATGGGGAAGCAAGTGGAAGCAATGCGTCAGGGCCCCCACTTCAGGGGCCCTATTTGCACTGACGAAACCAAATTACGATCCGCAATTTGCCGCTCATAGGCAGGCTATCATAAAACATCCGCACTGCAAAAATGAATAGGGGCCCCATGGTTAGAATTCGTTTCCAGGCCCAAAAATGAAGGCATCACCGGGTGGGTCACGCTCGTCTGTCCCATCGGGCGGCGTGCATCACCGGTGGGTCATACTTGACCATTTTAGACCAGTGATTCCCAAAGTGGTCGATTTCGACTTGCAGGGGGTCCACGACAACGAAACAAGAAATTTGGGGCTCTACGAGATGTGAATAGGGGTCTGCGACAGTTCATGGGTGGAACGTGCCAATCCAGTACCCGTAGATGGTGGATAAGCACAGGGAATAAATACCCTGGCTTCCGTTATTCGAAAATGGGTATTCTCCGGGTTTGTCCGTCACCTGGGCCTAAATATTGCTAATGATGGCTACATAAGTAGTAATTGGAGTAACGCCACAGATAACCCCAAAGGGCAGAACCTCGGCTACTCCCCGTGCTTGTCCGCTGCATCCATTAAAGGGTCTATGAAAACCAGCAATGTCTGTAAGTGGTCTATGGGGCAGAAAAGATTGGAAAACACTGGTTTAGACGGCGCTCATTTTTAATACTGTAACTGTAGACCCTGGTTAACGCGGGGGATACGTTCCCCGGATAGGGGAACATCGGATACAAAATTAGTGCAAAATCCAAATGTTTCATCATCTAAGCATGACACATTGTTAAGCTTTTGAGCTCCTATCAGTCCATATCATGATCCATAATTTTGTTATAGCCGCTAAACTAGTATTTAGTAATTTTGTGGAATTTTTTTTCTCTCCTGTAAATTTTCTGGCTGCCTTCTACCTAAGCCAGTTTGTTTTGGAATTTCGACTTTTCATTCATATCAACAGAAGAGTCCTCCCTGATATGCGGCCATAAAGCACTTTGAAGTATGAAGTATCTTGTGATTAATTGCGAAAGGGCGGGAAATTGGGCAACCGCCCCGGGCCGCAAATAGGACAACCGCCCCGGGCGGCAAATCGGGAGACCGCCCCGGGCGGCAAATGTTCAAGATACGCCACTGGTCATACATTGTGTTACTTCATTCCAAAAATACCTATGTGTTCTATTGCATCCATGACATTATACTTTTTCCAAAAACTTCTTATTAATTGTTTAACAATTCCTGGCAGTTTTGTATATTGCAGCGAACAAGCAAAAGAAATGAAATTTGAAAATAATCCCCATATGTGCTGCTAGTTTATGTGAATGGCCTTGGCCACGTAAAACAGCGCAATAGCAATAACTTTATAACTTGGAAGTTATAAATTTGGCCTAGGTGCCTTGCCGCACTTTTAAGGAGTACCCTTGGTTAATATTACCCCTCATAAACGTTGCAGAATAAGCATCAATCTTGTGCCGTCTGATGAAGCGCATCATGAAAATATGTCCCGGCGTTAACGTGATAATGAACTCAACAATAAATCATGATTTTGCCTTGTCATGCCAAACTTTATCTTTGATAAGAATACGCAATTTCAGCATGTCAATCAAATGCGGTCTTTGTCGATTGCCAAGGCGTGAAACTGGTCAATTTTCAGACAATAACTTGCGATTTCGAAGCAACGCCCGCTTTCCAAGTGAAATGCTCGCGACAGAAAGGCGAGAAGAGCGAGATCTCGCACTATCGTGCGAACGTGAATCGATTCCGAGCGCGTTTGAACATCTTCAGCGTGGCCGAGAAGCTGCAGACCTACATCAAATGCGACGGATGGCCGGAGATCAAGATTGCGTTCGCCGCAGTCGGCAATATCAAGAACAACCTGGACGAGACGCATTTGCAAGAAGTGATGACGTAATCTCTTACGGAAATTTATGCGATTGCGAATTCTATGATTGCGCATCCCTCAGGGACATTGCGGCAAACGCCTTGCGAAACGTGCAAGTCCATTTCAATATGGCTGCCTATCCATCCTGTCCACGTCTGGTCCGCCATGCGGACACTTCGGGAGCAGGGAGGATTCATTACGATGCCCAGACGAATGCCTACACGTCCACGCCGTTAAAAGCCGCAACGGTCATCGAGGGCAATAGAAGACTGCATGTGAAGGTCGTGAAAGCGGCGCAATTGGGCGCCAGTCATGGGTGCACCGAACCCTTCTGCGTGGTGGAGCTGGACGATCCGCCACAGAAGCAACAAACGGCTGTGCTTAAAGGGACTGATAGTCCCGCATGGGAAGAACACTTCTTATTGTGAGTTGAGGCGGATGATGGCAGGAGAAGAATGAATGCGTCATCCTATCACACTTTTCCAGCGACTTAACACCACACACTGCGGAAATCTTATTTGAGGTCTACGATAATGCGACTGTTCCGCGTAAGTTCCTTGGATTAGGTATTGTCGGGGTGGAGGAGTTGCTGCTGAATCCATCCCAGCGACAAATCATTTCTCTGCAAAGTCGCCCTTACGAATGTGACGTCGTCAGTGGGACGCTCACTGTAGAAGTATGTTAACCCGCAGTTCGACCTATTTTCTGCCATTTTTACTGTATTTCCACCCTTAGTTTATGTTTATTGAGGGACCGGAAATTCCGCCGATGTTGGGCCAATCGATAAGAAGCCATGAGTTGCAACGAGGTGCGCCAGGGTTACCCACAATCGTAACTCCAGCCACAAACACATTTAGTAATGGTAAACTCCAATTGTTGGAGTTGCTACTTAGATTACGCTATCCGCATTTTCATTCTAGATAATCTTAAACTAAACGGCAACCCTCTAGCTAAAGTGACTGTGAGCAATTTAGTAAGCTCTAAGGATACAATGGACACCGTGAACAAAAGTACATTGGTAGTTCACAGCGTTTCGAGGGTAAGTCGTTGAATCAATATTCGGGACAGTCTTGGAAGTATGTAATAACATATTTTCTTTTTCAGCAACCATCACAACGCCTAGTTAAGGTAGGTTCGGCTTTCCGATTCATGCGTTTGCAGCGTGAATAGAATAACAATTTGTTGAAGTTGAGGTTTGCTAAATGATTTTGGCGTGTTTCCCCGTTTGTTGCCTACTAATCAGGTTGAATTGAGCGATGGAAGTTGGAAGGAAATCGAGCGTGTTAAAATGCCCACGGAGGACGCAGAGGAGGAAGTCATCAGGACTGCGGATGCAGACGAATCGAATGAAAACTGCTTGTCTAATGGTAACCGCGTTGAGACCGAAGATAAGGTTCGCGTTTCCTGCTCATATTCTTGTGCTTGTGACAGTCAACTCGCATCTTAGAAAAACTTGTCACTTTTCACTGAAAATGTGTCCCTAGCCCGCAGAGATTGCCGCAAACAATGTGAATTCCAATGCATTGCCAACTGGTGGAGGGGCAGTGCCCGAATTCCGCGGTCGATCGCGCAAACGACGAGACTTCTTCAGCACAATCAAGCGCCGTTTGGCGCTTTCTAAGAACCGCTCCAAGTCTGCTGGACCAGACGATGTGAACGGACGCGACGATTCCCTGAATCGCTCCATTTCGGCGGATCGGTCTCGTGGGGAAGAGAGTAAGACGTGCTTCCGATTCTTGCCCGTCCTGTTATCAATGCCATGTCTATAGAAGATTACAGATTAGGGATGCCTGGGCAAATGGATACATCACGCCGATCGAGCATATCGGAGGCATCAGGGTTGAGCAGTGCTTCTACACGCACGTATCTCAACGAGGCGAGCACCTTGGTGCTGGAGACCGTCGAAAATGGCATTAAGAAGCACTACTTGGTTCCGCTGAGCTTGGCGCAGAGATCCAAGTGGAGGAAAAAGGGCAATAAGTTGCATATTTTCAATGATCACACTTTCATTGCCAAACATTTGCAAGGGTACGTCCACGGGCCGTGTGCGATGTTGGGGTCTTTGAATATGATTGCCATGCTTGCAGTGGGACTGTGTGCCAAGTTTGCAGCAAGAGCATAGCAAGACGCATCGGTAAGCAGGGCTACGAATGTCGAGATTGCCTTCTTAAGTGTCACAAACACTGCCATGTTAAAGTGAACGACAATTGTCCAACGTCTACAATCCATAATATTGAATTGTAAGTATTCACACACAGCAATCTTGCCTACTTCAATAACAGTCGTCGTTTCGAAGCAATACCGAAACTTTCCACATCATACATTTATTATATGATCAGTAGAGCTCGGAAAATATGCAGGAAATAATAGCAATGTATATAATCTATCCCCACATTTACCCATTTTAGGGTGTCAAATCCTTCCTTCTTCACTGCTCACCAATTCCTTCCATTTCTTCAGTTCCGTTACCGTTTTCTTCGCCTATTCCATTCTTATTGCTCTTCTGTTCATATTTTTTTCTATCCTGTTTTCCCACATCTGCGGTCTTCCACTTTTCCTCCTCCCTTGTGATCTAGCCTCCCAAATTTCTCTCATTTGTGCCTTCTTTCTCATTCTCCTCATGTTCCCCACCATTCCAAGTTTCTTCTTCCGACAAAACTATCCATGCTTTCTATTCCTAGTTGTTCTCTTATCTCTGTATTTCTGATTCTATCCATCTTCGTGACTTCCTGTACTTTCTGGAGATATCTCATTTCGACCACAATAGCAATATATGCCTATTCATATATGCAAATATATGCAAAGGATAAGCAAAATATGCAGTGCAAGTTGGCAATATATTAAAACGCAGCTTAGCTCGGGGCATTCCAGCAGAGATGAGATAAATTGTTTTTTTTTTGAGAGCGTGAGTAGTCACACGCTGCACTTAGGTTCTTCTATTTGGGCCTGTTGTAGATGACCGTGGTAGGACGAAGAACAGGGTATATAAAGAATAGAAGCAACTTTATTTAACAACAATAATGATGGTTCAACAAAACAAAGAGAACAAAGAACCGAGCGCGTTAAAGTGTTTTTCTCAACTGGCTAACTAGTGAACTTGAAGAGTCTTATAATGCGTTATAATGTATACATACTTAAACATATAAATATACAAAGACGTGATTGGATTTAGATCGTGGGAACAACGACAGGGCCCATTGTATATCCTCTCTTATACGGGTCTTACACTTTCAGCCAGTTGAAGTGGCGGGCAAGTTCCAGAATGTTCCTCGGAGGAGGACAGTAGGGGTCTCGAATTCAACGTCTCAACATTTAGAATCATTATGACACTAGTCATAGTCGGACAGAAACATAGGACACCCTCGGCATAAAGTATCCGGTGCTGATCGTGTGCAGGTGTTTGTTCAGGTAGCAGGGACCAGGTACAGGGTTAGGGTTAGGGCAGTGGTCGGAATTAGCGGCTCTCGAGCCGCATGCGGCTCTTTGGGCCCTTGGCTGTGGCTCTTCCACAAAATATTTTGTGCGGGCTCATAACATGGCATTCTTAGAAAGCAACAATAGTATGGATAGTCAGTACGGCAGCGCATATGGAAGAGGAGCAGGTGTCCTCGGACATAACGGCAATGCCTCCAAGGGAGCTATTGAATTTCCTTCAGGAAATTCACTTGGATTTTAAGCTAGAGGGTTATAGTACAATAGGCCTTTTAGGCCGCGGTGCTCAGGGTGAAAGGTGCTCGCAAACCCAGCTCTTAATAATAATAATAATGGATAGTCAGACATGATCTTTCTTAGGGATTTTACAACCACGATCGAGTCTCGAAAAATTATGGCTCTTTGAATATAGTTTAATATTGTGTTTGCTTAAATTTGGCTCTTTTGGTTGACGAGTTTGCCGACCACTGGCCTAGGCCAGGTTTCTCAAAGTGGGTGCCGCGGCACCCCTCTGGTGCCGCAGGGATTTGATTACATCTACTCACTGCGGTACCAATCAATGTGCCATAAAAGAGCAATACAGAAAGCAAGAGTTTCCAAGAAAACCTTATAAAACGTAATTTAAATAGCTTTTGGGGAATTCTAAGCAATTCTCGGTACATAAGCGGGTAACGAGAGTATTTGGCTGACCATAGAGAGCAATCACTCATTCCTAGACATTCCTAGCACTGAAAGGTCGACTCACTGTAACGCTGAATTTTGCGAATAACAATGATGTGATCCGTGAGTAACAAAATGCCGATCAGCGAATAAGAACGGGGAATACCCGTGGGATTTGAGAAAATCTTATATTTTATCATTGTTGATGAGGTGACGGACCACCAGGGTTTTCTCCGTGCTTATTTAACACGCTGAATACTGCGTCAGGGCACGCGCGAGTTCTTTAGACTTAGTTCGAAGTGGGGTTTATTTGCCAAAGGCAGGGGTCTATCTAAGCCTAGGGGTCGATTGGGGGTCGAAGCAACCTTGCAAGAAGAGCGGATGTTGTTATTGTTGGACTATGACGGTTATTTTACGACAGTCAACAAATTGATCAGTGGGGATTTGTAGAATTCTAGCTGGTCGTTGAGGAGGATATTTGATTTTGATCTTTTGTTGATTTCCATTGATTCTAATAGATTTCATTTGATACTTTTGTTGTTGATATGCAAAATTTTGAAGTTCTGGTTGAAGGAGTGTCCTTGGTCGATTAGATGTTTC
>JAOEHK010011420.1:0-11776 GCA_025447835.1 Labidoglobus nevermanni
GAGTTCGTGGGTCAGTTGTGGTCCCGAACCTACTTGGTTCAGTCCGGGACCTGTCTCACGACTGTCGTCAATTCCGTACTGAACTCGGGTCCCATTTCCAGTATCTTCACTAACCTCAAAATGTCTGTTTCCGACTCTCCCTGGAGAATCCTTTCTCGGCTTTTGTTTAGACTCACCCGTTTTTTGTTCCCCTTTATTCCTCGTTCGCTGTCTGTCTTGTGAATGTTACTCTGAATTTATCTACACATTTGATCAGAGTTGGCTTTTATGAAAACGCAACTAGGTCGATCTAATCGAAGCAGAACATGACGATAACGAGACGTGCATCAATACGCATTAAAAATATTAGCAAGCAGGACATCGAAATTAATACAGTTATATGAACTAGATCCACTTCATAGGATGCTTCCGAACAGTAACTAATCCAACAAATTTGATATTACTTTTTCCTCGAAGGAAACGAATGCCAAAATTAAACGCGTAGCGACGAATTGTAAATGAAGGTTTCGTACATCTTTGATCTGGTAAATTCGTTTACTTGATTATAGACATTTTGTAGTTGCTCATTTCAAACTACACTGCATGTGGTTTAGAAAAACTATTAATAGGAATAAGGGAAAGATGCTCTGCGGTTAAGTTATACCTCAGCGATTAAAAAACTGCAGCACCAAAACAACGGGCCCATTTGCCCATCTGCCCGTTCGCCAGTTTGCATTTAAGGCTGATCGATATTTCAGTCTTAGATTTTTTAATTGAAGCAATATAAATTTTTTTCGTTTGAAAAGCTCCAAAAATACCCTGTTTATGGGTACTATCGAAGAGGGTTCGTATTGTCGTTGATGGTTAGCTTTGTTGAGTTACCTAAGAACTAATGCGCCTATTGATGGTGGACCGGTATATATTGCCACATATATAACCTACTTGAAGTAATTAAGAGACGCTAGCTCTGGTAACCGGAAGTGACTGCTCAAGCTTCAATTTGATGAAAGTATTTTATTGCACTTGAATCAGTTCATTGCCCGTAAATAGCAGTAATACTGCGAGAGTGGAATTATAAAGGCATGTCCATTCATCACAATAGGCGTCTTGATACGTAGTACTTAATGTTCTATGTATCCCTTAAAAGCTTCCTAGAAAGGATTATAGTTATTTGTAAAAATCCGCAATGAATTAATGCCCAAGCCAATATATCTTGAGTATACGTTGGCGGTTTTATTTGACAAATTCAATTTATTAGTAAAAATATGACTAGGGTCCCAGGGATCTTCATATAATTTATATGTGTTACTGCTTGCGCAGGTTACAATAACTGTCTTACTTTTTCACCAGACAAACGGCGGGGACTTTCCGTTCAGTGAACCAAGTTTGCGCGCTTTGTGCGCGAAAATGTGGAAGTAAGGTTGGGTCATGCTATAGCAAGTCGAACGTTGAATGTAACCGAAGCGTACATCACCTATGTTTAGAAAGATGTGTCATATTTTGCCACGCAAATTGAGCGAGCACCTGCCTTGACAGCCGCGGTCAACATTTAGGTGAATAGCAATGCTACATTTCGCACTAAATTCTCACGCCGCATGCCTTTTTGTCATCGCCGCACGGACCGATTGTGTCCGACGACCTTCGCCGTGTCGTCATAGCGACCGAACATGTTAACGGCAAGCAAATAAAGTTGAACGTGTTTCGTATCGAACAGGCGGAGTTTTCCCATTCGAACATGTCGAACATTCGTCATTGTACATTACGTAGAAACCATTGATAACTAGAGTTCGGCCGTATTTGCAAGTTTTAAATAATAAGCTATTCGAATTAGCGCGCATGCAGTGTCAACGGAATCCGCCCCACCATCCTTTGTCTGGCATTTGAAACGAAATTCGACCTTATTGAAGTAACAATTAAGTTTCAGTTTGGCATGATGCATTTTTTTTCGCATTAACTTTGGAACCAATACGATATTTAGGATTTCATTTTTCACGCACCATATTTGGACATAAACAGAATATTATTGCAAAATTTGAGCGCAAAATATCGGTTGGTTGGTTTTTGGATATTTTATGCTGTAAACTGTAAGCTTGTTCACGTGCTGCTCCATTTCCATTTTCACCCACATTTCGTCTGTGATGTGCGCACAATTATTATATTACAGTACGCACACGTTCGAAAGCCTTGACACGATTTGCGCATTCATTCCACATTCCTCAGAAAACCGCCCTCATTCATTCGATTGATGCGAATGTTGCTGGGATCCATTGCAAACCCGCACATATTTCTTTCGCAAATGTGCATTCCTAGCGGTGACCTGATTTTGTTTGACGTTCAATCAATGTGTCGTGCTGACGCCAAAAGTAAAATCTACACATCGGCCATCTATTGGGCATCCTTTATTCCTCTATTAACAACTTGCCCCTTCACGCAGCTGTGGATCCATAAGCAGCATCCGCAGGTCTTTGTTCCTTTCGGAACTAGGGAATACTAGAGGTCCATGCAGCAGATACAATCCTTGGGATATCAAAAAATTCACCACACTAGAAAAAAAAACGTAGTCACTTAGTGTAAAATGATTTGCAAGATTAAGTTGGTCGTTTTTGGGTTAAGATAAAATGGACAAGTAGGGAATACCCGAAGTATGTTCGTATATATGCCACCCGCAATTGGATTAGATCATTTTATGTGCGGGCCTCGGGGTCAGGATGCATTTCCAAAGTGGTCCGCGAGCTCATTTGGGTTGACCGTCCCAATTATTACTTCATGTTTATTTTTTGTTCTTCTTTTCTACATTGTTAAATAAACTGTTTACTGTTCGAGTCGTGTATGAGCTTAATTAATTAAAATAGTTTTGAAGGAAATATGCGAATATTGAGCGCCTCATTTAACCGAATGCCTCTGCTTTGGTTTAGTGTGTGATGTGCAGTTGATGTATTGGAAGCGAATAGATAGGAAACATGTGAGCATATTGTGCATGTGGATGGGCGCATTTAAATGATGTGCTGCGCTTATTTATAGCGCACTTGGTGGCCGGTATGCGAATTGAAGCCCGCGCGCAGAAAATGCATGTGCAGATGAGACGTCAGAGGGCCTCAAGCTTAGCTGAGAGCGCTGCTATTCTGGTGCTTGCGCAATACGGAAAAATGTCGCGAGTCTGCTGCTGCTCTCCTCTTCTTCTCTTTGTGTCCGCATAGAGTTGCGAAATGTACACGTTTGCCGCGGTGTTGCAAGCTTGTTTACACTTGTTGCGTCTCAAACAGCACACCTCTAACAAGCCATAATGCGACGAGTGGCAATTTTCCTATAATTTGCGATGCGAAGAGAGATGACGATGTGTGGAATTATTTATTGTACCGCGACCTGTCGCTACATGCTAAAGCTGGACTAGGAAGCTCCGAACAGATGAGTGACATCTATGATTTATTGCACGCAAGAGACAGTGATTGGTTTTCCGGGATGAAATCCCAATCACCTTTGCTCTCCTCTGCAACACGCATTTGTTCAGGTTAGGCGCTGTAACTAGTAGTAATCTGTCGATGGTCGCTTGGATGGGCAGCTGAAAGCAGTGCTGACCCCGACCGAATCGCTAAACCCTGGACTTCTTGATAGAAACCTTAAATACTGCCCACACATTCCCTAATTTGTATCAGGAAATAACAAGAATTTGGAGGTGAATCTTATTTCATCAGATGCACTTCGAATCTTCCCGATACACCCTTTAGTTCCTGAGAAAAACCATAAAAACTGCCATCATGTGGGCAACTATTCTCTCATCGCCAAGAATAGTTTCGCAACTATTACGTAATAGTCGAAAATCAACAGGGGGACTTTTTCTAACGTATTTATGCCCGGCTGAAGGTATAGATTTCAAAAGTGTTTTCTATGTTATACTCACAAAAACTTTTGGCTGAAATAGGGAGGTTTTTTTACATAGATTTCCTTATTGGTGGAAATCATTATTTCTTGGCAAAAACTTGATATTGAAGTTAATTACTTTTGAATTTGTGCGCATATCTGCGAAGAAGAAATATGTCTTGAATGTTAACAATCTCGTTAAGTAGGAGATAGATATCACAATACATAATTTAAATTAACATTTAAATATTACTTGTAAAGTTATAGTGCGTCGACCTTAGCTGCTTCTCATTGCGATCTACAGACATTCAGATGTATTTCTTTATCATCTTTATCTATAATATTATTAAAGCTAGAAGACACTCACGTTTTTAATTTTAGTTTTTTTAATGAGAGGCAAGTAATACACCTTGACACCAGTTTTTAAGACTCTATAGGAATTAATCAAACAGAATTAAAATTTCATAGCAACTTAAATTGTCTTAAAATGTATCCTGTTTAAACAAAAGTTTCATAACATTGTGTAAATGAGAAAACGTTTATAGACCGCTATAGGAAGGGTGGGAGGGTAATATGTATGTTGGTATATCGTATAATACTAAATTATACAAAATGTAATGAAATGTAATGCGTAATGAGGTTACTCACTAAATGCAATAAAACAATAGTCAAGTTCATGAGTATCTGACATTCTGCCAGCGAATTGGTATGTTTTATTGTTAATCAATATGCATTACTGACTCAATTGCTGTGCGCTTTGCTGACACTTGCCCTCCATTTTTTACCGGTCTCATTTGCAGACTTGTCTCATTTCAATTATCTTGTCACCGATCTTTATTTCTGCTAAGGCGAATTCAACTTTTACTCAATCGAGTATAGAGAATGTTAAGTACATTCATTCCCAGATTTGGCATTTTGCAATTATTACACTAATATTCAACTTTTACTACTTTCTTCAGGCCTTGAGGATCTGTTGACGCTTTTACGTCCGCAATTTTAGGTCTTTATAGCTGCTTCAGTAATATGACACTGCTTCACACTGGAATTTAAACCAGTGATTCCCAACGTGTTCGATATGGATTCCGTATACTGGCGGACAAGCACTGAGAATACCTAGGGGCTTGACCTCTTTATAAATCTCATTATAGTAAGATATTGCGATATAACAGCAGACAATAGGGGTGGGGGACCAATCTTTGGCTGATGGCCTAGGCAGGCAAATTTTACATGTCCAAGAATGGTTATTTAATGCAATTATGAAATCTCATAAATAATTTCATTAATTTTCTTCCGACATTGGGCTCAACTGCCCTCACTTGCAAGATTCTGCTAAATTTTCAGGGACAATTGATAAATTTTTCACTTCTGTTACAGGATGTTCTCCATACAATATGTCAATCAAGTGGCAATGTCCTTCGAATTGTCATATTCAAGAAGAATGGAGTACAAGCCATGGTCGAATATCCTTTTTGTGCAAGTTTTGCGCGTTGCGGCATTATTCATATCCATTCATTTGTTTTCCTTAACCGTGCACCTTTACATTTGACAGCATCGATTCAGCAATTCGGGCAAAGGATACGCTAAGCGGCGCTGACATCTACTCCGGATGCTGCACGCTGAAGATTGATTTCGCAAAGGTGAGTCATTTCAAAAATATGCCACTACCTTTTATTCACTTTGCGAAAAGTTGGAAAACGCGCTCCATTTGGATGCCATCCCAGATGGGATTTATTTATTGCCGCTTTCCGCGCTGTCCACTCTTGCAAACTGTTCTCCAGTGATTCTCAAATTGGACGACTCCACTGTTTCTGAATAAGATTAGAATATTCAATGTTTCTCATTTCTAGGAAGATGTTGAGTAATAATTTTTAGGAAATTCGGATGGCTAAGTTGTTTTAGAAGCACTGGCTCTAAAGGAAACACGCAAAATGTAACAGTCATAAAGGCTATAATAAATTTTACAGTAGATAAATCCAATTGACTCTTACTTGAGGCAGTCATCAAATCGTCATTGGTTCCAGCCAGGGCCGGCTCCAGGTGGAAGCAATCGATGCATTGCATCGGAGCGCTTTTAAGATCAGGTATTCCCCTGTTCATTGTACAGCATAATGTATGCTTCTATGAGGGCTCCTTAAATGTTGCAGCCGGCATTGGTTCGAGCTAATTGATATTTATATGTTCATCAAATCGCAATGTCAATTTATGGTTATTTTGTTTAAATTTTGCGTAACTGGAGCAAACATAATTGATAGCCTCAATATTCGGCGTCTCTGTACTAGAACTAAGACGAAGCCCCATAGGGGCTTCCGCCACTGGCGGGCATATAAATAACGCCGCCTAGCCTTACATAGTTTATAGACAATGTCAAATAGCTTACTTGTTTCCACACTGCAAGCAAGCATATATCATTCGAGTTGAAGAATATCCTCATTGTTTGCATTCCACGTGGCACGCGGCGTCACCAAATGATAAATTTTTGTCGGCGCTTCGTGACACATTGTTTTGTTCCAATTTATCCCTTGGATGCCTTCGCGCATGTGATCTCTTCCATACTTCATAGGAACGCAATGCATCATGCAGAAAACACGTGTTAGATTTGTAAATTACGAGCAGCGAACACGGCGGCGATGCTCGCGCTCATATCTCCATCTTCTGTCATCTGGCAAGCCGCTCGATTTCCTGACTGTCACGTTTAGGTCCCAGCATCAGCAACAGATCTACAAGCGCGACACAATTTCACAAGATATACTCGCAAACTATCCACAATTTAATGCCATCTTCATAATCTCTCCCGCTGAACTATATCGCTCTGTCGGGGATTGAACCCAACGCTTCTGATCAACAACTGAGAAACGTTTAGCCACTAGGCTATTGAGCGTTCCTTAATTTGATTCGCTTTTGTCGAGGATATCCTTGATCAGGGGTCGGCAAGCTTTCCGGTATTCCCCATCTCCTTGGAGATAGTTTGGGGAGCATCCATGGTAATGGAGCAGCAGAGTTGAACAGACATTGAGCACATTCAATGCACGCCTGTGCCAATATGTCATTGCCAAGTTTGAAAGTTTGGACATCTTTAGTCGATGAGCTAGTTGTTGCCCTCCGAGGCGTCTTGTTGGAGGCGGCAGTACGTGCCGAATTAGCTTACTGGGGAATTGGGGTGAAGCGGAAGCAATGTGCATTATGCAAATTGATTACCTTCGCCACTATCAATACTGTCGCCGACGATTCAAGGCGTCACTTGCAGCACATGCTTGCGCTCTTGCTGCAGTGTTAGGTTGGGCACAATGGGCAATCGGATGCCAAGCTCCTTTACAAAACACTCGACATTCGGGCGGCACGCCGCCTCCAGGGAGGTGGCTGATATTTCTAAACATACGTGTCCACCTTGAGCGAGAATCTAACAGTATTAGAGGCAACTCAGCACACAATGAGCGGATAACAACGAGTTATTCCCAATGGACAGTACATACAGACTTGGAAGCACATCTGGACAAATAATACGAAATGAGTGCTTGTGGTTGCTTGCCCCCTTTTTTTCCCAGGTCAAGAACCATCTTCTCTTTTGTGGTTTCCCAATATATTTACAATGACCTCTAGTTGGAGAGCACTACTAGAGGAAATTGTATCTTCTTTGAAATGAGATTTTTGACTAAAGATTAGAATACAGGTTTGTAATGAATTGTCAGAACTCTGATTTATTAGTTGCAGGCTTGAAAACTCAGGAAATTAAATTTATGCAATAATATCCTACCTCTTCTGGTTTTTGCGTAGCTTGGTATCAAATCTCTAATAGCATAACCATGGCTGCAAGTCATTGGGGCACTTGCTACTTGCTGACAAGCACAATGTTATCGGATCGAATAAGAAGACGGAAAAGAAGTGCAAATAGATTCCCATCTTCAATAGGCAACAAATCATCGGCGTGTTTGGAAGAGTTGCTGCCAATTAGGCTCATAAACGAGCGTGAAATTGAATTAGTTTTCCCGCAATCGTGGCGAGCATTTGTTGTGATTTATGCTTCAATTTTGTTCGCCGTCGGTCGTTTTGTTTACATGATTACGGCGTAACGATCATCGTAAGAGATAGTAGGGAATGGCGCAAATTTCTCATCTCGACTATGCGGATGCGCTCACTTTTGGCATGCAAGCATTCTCGAGGCATTTCCGACGCTGACGTCGTCTCCGCTCGACGCGTACGTAGACTAGAATGTTAATTAGGCTGCGACTTGCTGCATCCATAAATATAGATGTTGTCAAGGGTTAAGAGACTTGCGCGCAATTTAATTCTTCAAAATTCGTCGTCATTCATCGAGGTACCCGTTCAATTTCGGGGTACTAGCAACGCCGATCACGTGACCAAGAGCACGCTCGTCGCATGTAAATCGGATCATAATCTAGTAGGTGTTCCCCTACACCAGGGGTGGCCAAACTTTTATCCCTTAGGGGCTACTTATACTCTAATATACAATCTGCGGGCGACTGTGCAATTGACCTAGCAATTTTAGGTTTTTTTCAAATTTGAAATAATATATAAAAAATAATAAACAAATAATTATTTAATGCAATAATATTTGACCTTAAAAAATAATGCAATATATAAAGAAAACTACACAATTTTCAGCTCTAGGAATTTGATTGAATCGCGAATTCTGCCATTTCCTTACATTTATGGCTTCGCGGGCTACCTTGAGAGCCTTTGCGGTCGACGTCTTGGCCATCCCTGCCCTACACACTCCAGTTGTTTAAGGAAGACGACGTGTCGGGTTGGTTTGTTGGAGGGCATGTGACACAAGCAGCACTTAGGCCTTACTATTTGGCCACATTGTATATCTCCCTTGTATGGCCTCTTAGTTTTTGGAAGGGATTGGGTTATTGGGTTGTCATTTTAGATTTTAAAGCGTTGAGCGCAGCGAATGTTTGTGATTCGAAGCAAAAAGAAGGAGTTTCTTCATTGCTCCTTTGTAGTCCACCTTCTTTCCCTGTGCTAGGAAATAATTATAAGGCTTCTTCACTTCTTCGTGAGCGGTTTAACTGTCTTCTTCGGAGCCCTCAGGTTGACCATGTCTGGTCTGGGCTCATCTTCACCGAATCTCCCAAGGGTCACCCGGAGTTCGTGGGTCAGTTATGTCCTGAACCTACTTAATCCCGCTCGGACCAGGCCCACAACTGTTGTTGGTTCCGTTCTTTCCTCGGATCTTCAAGTCTGTCCAGTTTTAACCTAACCAACAACAACGGGTAGGATAATGCGAAAACTTCATGGTTCTGAAATTATAGTGAAAGAACCAACATTTTCAATGTTAAATCAAGTAGGCTGAGTACCGATGATCGTACTAGAAATGGGGAGTTTAATGAAGAAGGTGATTAGTAGATATGCGTTATTATTGTGGGATTGCTTGTGCCATATACTCCTCTGCATTTTATAGTCCCTAAAATGCGATACGTCACTTTGTTAATGTCACCACGTGATAAGAGAAATGGCATTATTTGGCACTTTTATTTGCTACATTGCATTCACAATTATTGCTGGAAACCTTAATGAGTCTCAGTTTTCGGAGATTTTCTCATGAACTAATCTTATCGTGTATCAAATTTACGTATTCCGAGCCCATTTGCAAGCATTCCAAGTCGTCGTATTACGCGTTTGCCCTTCGATATCAGATGAAACAAATGACGGCAATAAATTTCATTTAATGAGCATTATAAAGCAAATACACCTTCATAAATATTTTCAACCATGCAGCAGCAAAAGAGAAATAGGAAAATGATAATGCGCGGGCGAACAAAACAATTTGAATTGTGGTCTTTCTGCAAATTTGTATCCCGTTTAGGTGGTGATTAAACGATTGCTTGTAGCAATTAATTCTCCACACCAATGCAATACGAGGGTCAAGCAAACCTATAAATTCATTAATAATTTCTGATATGATCAAATATGTACATTTATCCTGGCATTTCACCATTTACTATAATTTATTCTCTTCTAGCTATCAGTTGGCAAACGTACAAGAAAGCATGTTGATTGTCAGTGCTGATACACTTTTTAATAAATTATGAATGCCTTCTTTTCGGCAATTCCTTTGTGCTCTCCCGGAAGAAATACTAAATGTGCCCCGCACCCTCCTGCTTACGCATTCTATAGGAGCACTTAGGTTAAGCATTGTATAAATGTTACAAATAGTAGAACGTCGACGTTTTATTATTCATTTCGTATTACATAATCGATAAACATTGATCTGAAAACTACTTCCCAGTAAAGTTGAGCCGAAAGTTGTAATTTCTTGGCATGTGAAGGTCCTTTCTAGGATGGACGGCTAAAATACAAATAAATCGATCGAAATGAAAGAATGGGCATGATCCGTGTGTTTCTGGGACAACGATAACGCAAAGAAAATGTCGAACAATCTTATGGTTCGAAGGTTATGGCGAAAAAAGTAAAATTTTGCATGCCAAACGGCAGTGAAATCTTGATCGACGTCCGTCTTCTGCGCCTGCGACTCCGTCCGTTGCCAAGCAACGAAACACGAAATTTTTAGTTCGTTAGTTCGTTTAGTTTAGTTAGGGTTTGCAGTAAAACCCAGGCAAAGCTTGGTGCTCCACTAGTAGTCGATAAAATACGATAAATATATTGCAATTGTCATTAAATTCGCACACTTTTCCACTCCTTTCTTTAGCACAGTGAAGTCTTACAAACAGAAGAAGTTAATAAAGTTGAATTGGTTTGTGCGGAAACTGACAGAGTACCAGTAAGATAAAGTTAATATTTCTGCTGCTAGATGAAATATTGTATTATACATTTTATTTCATTTCGCAAGTCTCGACCTTCGCCCTTGCTTCAGCATCCAGCTAACAAAGTTAGTCTTGCACTCCTTGCAGTTTTACAGTAAAATTTGGAACAATTTAGCATATACAAATGAGATTCCGGCATACTGGAATAAATGTTATTTCCCTGCTTTAAATTTGGCCGGTGAAAGAATAGGAAAATTATCAATTATAGAATGTGCTAAAAGTGCGAAATTCTGCTTTGTTATAATAACTTGTAAGTAGACAAAGTTAGAAAAATCTCGAATAAAATTTTAGCATTTGCGCACAAAATGCAAAACTTTGTAATTAAAGTGTTGAAGTTTTACAACGCTCAAATTACATTTCACTTGCTGCTTCGGCAATTTTGGCCCTTGTAGGTAAAGCGAATGAAGAATCAGTCGCTTTCATTGCAAATTATACAAGTTCTCCGTGTCTGCTTCGCTTTGAGGACTCGCTAAATGATAACTACACCCATCCCCCGTATATGTCGAAATCGTAAATATTACACAACTTATTCAGCATTCGCGTCATATTTTAGTTCAGTGTTTCTCAAACTTTGTTCTCTCGTGATATAGCAAAATTCAAAAATTGTAAAATATCAATCCGAGGCTCCCCTGCAACAAATTGCGAGGTATTGGAAATTATATATATATGTATATCGTAACATCATAACACCATCCCCCCATAACTCGTGACAATACTTTCAATACTTTACCATATAAAAATCGTGTTACAACGAAATCGTGTAGAAAAGTACCGTGTAGATCCGGGGATAAGTGTAGTGTAGATTTATAAACGTAGCATATGTTCCCGAAGGAGTTTGGTGGCGTAGAAACAGTTTTCCAGCAGATTGCAGTTGAGTGTTGAAGTATGGCGAAACTGAAATAATTTGATATTTTGACAAGTTTGAACGCTTCCAACATGAGCCATTGCACTTGCTCAAAATCACTATTTAATCGTGTTTACTCAATTAACCGAAGAGTTGCTATAAATCCATCTGAGTTTCTGTTATCTTATAGTTCGAGCACGAGGAAGGGATTAATGAGCAGTGCCTTATTTAGGTTGTGGCGACACACGTGTCGGCCACAGGCACGACCGTCCCGGATACTGTGGCGACAGCGTGCCGGCCACATGCACGA
>JAOEHK010011431.1:6827-31318 GCA_025447835.1 Labidoglobus nevermanni
GCTGAAATTGTCAACTTCAAGAATGTGATTTCAAGTTGCTAGTTTGAGCACCTTGAGGAGCAAGTAATAATTAGGAACATTTACTGCTCTTCATCGTGCCAATCTAGTGATCTGAGCAAATCTTCGGCCTTGTTAAAAATCAGGATTATTAGACTCAATTATTGCTGAAATTGTCATGTTCAATAGTGTGATTTCATGTTGCTAGTTTGAGATGATGAGAGGCAATTAGTAATTAAGAATATTATTTGCTTTCATCGTTTCAAACTAGCGACTTGAGGTATTCTTCGGGCTAGTTAAAAGCAGCATTAATAGAAGTAATTATTTGCGAAATTGTCAATTTCAATAATGTGATTTCAAGTTGCTAGTTCGAGTCGTTGTTGGGCAATTAGTAATTAGGAATATTAATTGCCTGCATCGTCTCAAACTACTAACCTGAGAAAATCTTCGGCATAGTTAAAAACCAACATTAATAGAATTAAGCATTGGCGAAATTGTCAACTTCAATAATGTGATTTCAAGTTGCTAGTTCGAGCCGTTGTTGGGCAATTAGTAATTAGGAATATTAATTGCCTCCATCGTCTCAAACTAGTAACCTGAGAAAATCATCGGTGGTGTTAAAAAAAGCATACAAATCATTAACCATTACATTATCTAATTACAAGCGAAATAACTATTGAATTCCATAATCTTAAGTTGCTAGGTTAAGACGGTGGAAGTCAATTAATAATTATGAATATTAATTGCTTTCATCTTTTAAATTAGCGACTTGAAGAAATATTCGGCAGTGGTATCAAAAAAACATACAGATAATTAAGCATTGAATTGTCTAATTACAAGTGAAATAACTAAACTGAATTCTATAGCATCAAGTTGCTAGTTTAAGATGGTGAGAGGTAATTAATAATTGAGAACATTAATTCTTTTCATCATTTCAAACGAGCGACTTGAACAAATCTTCGGCAGAGTTGTGGATGAATAACATATTTGGTCCTTTGCAAAGATAAGCAACAATGAATTAATAAGAATATTATTAATTACTAGTGGAGTACCCAGTGTTGCTTGGGTTTTACTACAATTTGCACATCTACCCGTCCGTCTGTTCTGCCCATCCACCTGTTAGCAATCGGTTAATACTGTAGTGTCGTGCCCCTCTGTCTTAGCCTACTTGATATGGCATGGAAAATTCATTCCCGTTTGCATTCGTTCGGTACAGAATCGCTGCTTGGGAATGGACGGAGACGCATGCGTAGAAGACCAACGTCGATCTTTATTGTACTGCCGTTGTCTTGAAATGTGTTGGGTTTTTCGCTATAATTATTGAACCATAAGGGTTTTTCAATTGTCTTTCCTTCCACATTGTCCCAGGAGTACACGGAAGAGGCCCAATATTTCATTTCGATCGAATCATTTGTATTTTAGGAGGAGATCCCATACATACAGACGAATAGACAGGCATACATTTATTTTTATATGTATAGATTAAAGACTAATTAACATTTGTTAAATTTATAATTAAATAAATAAATAATTACGATATTAAACCTACAATAGGTGCCGTTCAATTGTTTTTAACCAGATCAAATGGAATAGGATTACCTGGTTTCGATGTAATTGGACAATGTTACCCATTCGTCACAATTTGTTGCAACATTTGCAAAAGTGTCTCATTAAGGCGTAGCAAGAGCGAGCTTAAACCATAAACACAACATGGTTTGAAAAGTTTGTGTCCGCAAAGTAGCAAAGTAAGTAATTTTAAGGACGCATGACTTCAAACTTTGAGCTGCTTCTATTACGTTCTTGGAGAGTTCTTCAATTTAAACAAGTTTCAACTTGGACGCAATTCATAAAATTAAGTTTGCTTTATCTCTTTCATTTCAAATTATGAACGATCATATCGTGTAACAATTTTAAGAGATATAACCGAATTGTATTCGGCGTGTTCTTGTAATCGCCGGGAATACCTGGAAACCACATTCTGGTTACATGTAACCTATTCCAATACAAGAAATTTGCGCGCCAAATTTATGGAAGGCAACCCCCCGAAAATATGGATCTTTGACTGCTAATTTCGTTAATCAAGATTGCTCTCGATGTTGCGATAAAAGCGAAGATTAGATGTAGCATTAGAACTGGTGTAGCATGGTTGTCTGCCACCCGGTGCAGAGAAAATGTTGTCGCATGATTTGCACCAATTCTAAAAAGTCACCTCCATTAGTACTTGTGTGGCTATAATTGACAGTATTTACGTCCAAGTGACGGGCAAGCACGGGAATACCCATTATCAACATTTTCCGCCCTTTAATATGCCGCCCGGTTTGACCGCACCCATCGCACCCCCCACGCTCCGCCTCTAAGCATTAGGTATTTGATGAAATGTGGAAACAATTTACGAGGGTATAGAACAATAATGTTAAGTGAACGAATGGCGGTTTGTCGCAAAGGAAAAAGAAATGTTGTGCACATATCTTAAGCGAATTGTTCGCTTTATCTGGAATAAGCGCGCAGCAATCCCCTTGTGGTGTTCTTTGTGTGGAGTACCAGCTCGCGCTTGCACTCGTTGGCATCATCGCGCCGCGTTCACGCTCATGTTCTCGACCTATTAATTATAATATAATAAATCTAAATCGTTTAGTGCTTTCTGTTCACTTCGCCTCACTTTACAACACTTCAGTTACGAGCTGGAAGGCGGAGCGCTTCGCACCGCGGCTTCGCGATCCGTTACCGCACAGCTTCGATGAGCTAAAGGTGTCTGACACTTGATCGTAGCTGCAGTTAATAAGGCAATAAAGGCCGGCAGAGACTAAACCTAAGCATTCGCACGAAAAGCCGAGATAAAACTTATCCATTATCTGGCTATCGCTCGCTCCGAATTTTCGAAGTTCACCTCAAATGCCAAATTTTAAAAGGTTGCTGCTCAAGTGACGGACAAGCACGGGGACTATCCATATCTTCGAGTCACGAGACCCCGGGTATACCCCGTGCTAGTCCGCTAACACTATCTGCGGGTACGTTCCACCTATGAAGTGTAAAACTGTTTCACATGTAGCATGCCAATTAACAACAGTTTGCCGCCCTCCAAATGTGCCGCCCAGGGCGGTCCGCACCCACCACCTTACCCTTCTGGTCACCAATGACATTTGTACGTGGAACTCTAATTGACATTTCTTCTACTTCCTCTGTCTTTACTCCTTGCTTTTTTCATTATGTTTATACTTTGTTTATAGGCAAATATGAATGTTATAGTTTCGGCTGGACCACAAATGTGGTACAATCTTCGCCTCTTGCTAGTTATCCAAATGTACCTCTTAGCGGGTGACTTAACAAGAATCAGCGGACAATTTGAGAGGCGAATCTCTTATGCTAATGACGGCAAGCCTAGAGCTAAGTTATCTTGACTGTCGTTCACCAATTTGCTTGGCTTCTCCATCCCATTGCCATTTGATGAAGTTGTTCGCCGTCGGCTCCTCAGCTTTAATCCAATTCACCAGCAACCATCAAAAGGACGCGAAACTCTAGATCGATCCAGGTGCACTAGGAATACTTCATTGCGTAATTTACTTTGTAAACGAGAACATAAATTATAATGACAATTCCTTAATCGCAAATATTTGTAAATATGTTTGAGTTCGAGAATTGTGAAGTATGAAATCTTGTGAAAGTCGTCGGACAGTTTACAATGTTCCTTAATCCACTGGTATGGTCGATTTACTGACATCGAATAAAGTATTTAGTTCGAAATTATGAGAGGTGACTAATGCTTAGACTTCAACAACAAACAAATTTACGAGGCTTTGCATATTGCAAACGATAAAAGGTCCAATGTATCCATAAATTATTGAAGATCTGTGTGCGCGCCAACTTATTACGTGATAAATTATAAATCAGATGCAATTCAATTGTATTTGGATATTATCGTGTGCGTAGCGATCGTAAAATCGACTTGAATGAATGCTGAAAAATGTGATTCTATTGTAAATAAATTTCAAATGTCCCATAAATTCACCTGTCTTCCTTATTTTAAAGACTTTATTTCCTTGCTCACAGTATGCGCATTTTTCATTTCTTTTCCATCGTTCATATTTATTAGCATTTGTGCTTTTCACGATCTTATGTAAGCTTCTGAAATTTATTCATTATTGGACATTTCATTTCTCATGCAAGTCCTTAAAACTAAAACTTCAATATCAGTTAGTCGAATTCTTCTTCTAATATCGAATTTCATTATTATATTTTGCATTCCAAATAGAAGAACATTTCTGCTTGCCATACCAATTATTTGGAAAGCCTGGAATTAAATACTACACGAAATTTAACGACAAAGTACCCGTTAAAGCTCATATATTATTTTCTAGATATGGTGAGAAAGGAGGAAGGCAGAGTCGTCTGATTTCGGAAGGTTTTCTAGAAGAAATTGTGGTAAGACATCTGAGTCGAACTGTTTCACTAGGCTTGGATTTTCTTGGACTTCTTGGACTGTGGACATCCACTTCTATTTCGTTGGGTCCGGATAAACTTTTTGTTAGGTCGGGATCGGTCTGCTTCCGGTCCTTTTGTGCTATCCCACCATTATTCACTTAGTCGTCTCATATCTTCAAAGAAGTGTAGGAGCTCATCCCAGGGCACTTTAACCTTATCCCCAAGGTTCCCTTCCGTTGTACCCTTAATGCGATGCACTCGCCCACTATATACTGAGTGGTTTCATCCTCTTCTAAGCAGTACTTGCATAGTGGATTGCTTATTGAGCCCGCAGTGACCCGTAATGAGTTCTGCAAGTTCTCTTAACCTTGCTCGTCCCCAGTAGAGTGTAAGTCGGAAGGAATTCGATCTCCCATTCCTCCTTTTTTTTGATGACACTAAGACCTTCAGAAATTTCTTTCCTACGCTTGGTTGGTTGGTTTGTTGAAGGGCGTGAGACATACGCAGCACTTAGGACCTACGTGGGCCCATTGTACATCGCCCTTCTACGGCCTCTTAGTTTTTGAAGGGATTGGCTTATTGGGATGGGATAGGGAATCGTTAATGACATTGTTATCCAATATTCGAGCAAGTATTGACCAACGAAGAGGTTGCTAGGTTAATAAAATTGAACTTCGTTTAAGGACTGTATGAAGCACATTGCGTTGTTGTGAAGAATATAGAATATTTTTCACTCTCAGCTGAAACAATACGAAGTATAAGTAATTGTTCTCAATAGATTTTTTAAGTAGATTGAGGGCAAATGCACAAATGCACGATAGTAACCCGCTGATGGGCAACCCATGTGTGGGGCTGGCCGATCAGAAAGGCAACTGAAGGCACTAAACCCACTAAACGCCGGCCTTATGCTATGGTCGTTCTCTGGCTATATGCTATTATAGCTGCTAAGCCTTGCTACGGAGGCGTAGAAGAAGAGCCGAGCTAAGCCCGTGAGAAAATATCTACCCTGATTAATTAACCTGAGAGAATGGGAGTGTTAACGAGGTTATCAATAGACTGGTGAACGTCAGAGAAGAGGGAGGGAGAGAGTTTCATTTGCGTAGTAGAGAAATGGATTCGGAATGAATAAATAAGGAGGAGGAAATTTGAGCGCTTTGTGATATTTGATTGAAATATTGTTACCATTTCATTACCGTATAATAACACTCTATCAATTTCTTGATAGCATTTATGAAGCATGATTTATGGTCGCATTCGCAGCGTTGCAATGGCCGTTAAATATCGTGTAACTGATTTTGATAAAATTAATAATAATAAGGCATGTAGCGCGTCGTGTATGTGAGCATTCAGGAATTGGTGCTGGCATGTTTGTGCTCTTCGTGGAAAGCATTAAATTGCAGCTAGATTTTGGTCTGATGGCTCTGGGCGCATTAACACTGGGCAGTTCTTCGTCGCGCCTCGTTTAAGCGATCATTACAAAGCAACGTGCGGCTTATTAAAAACGATTATCGCATTTCGGGCTTGCGCCTTTCGACTTGCCTTGCGCTATCTCAGCGTGTTGCAGCTGGATGCAAGTTGGCTCGAGTGCACCGAGCGCGATAATGGAAATTATTAAAAAGTATGAGGAGGTGTTACTTGAACGCGCGAGACAATCAAATGCTCACTATCTTCGATATTTACCATGTGTGCGTTTGCACTTTATTAATTTTTAATCTCACACTTGAAGCCGTCGAATACATATCACACCATGTCGAAAGGTTATTATTACACGTGACTGGCAACCAAGAAACATATCATTATCGATGATTTTCTTCCAATATCAAATCTACAGATTTGCTTTCCAGTTTCGTATACCTATACAAGCATGCTGTTTGTTGGTATTTTACAGCGAACCATCGAGCTACTGATTTCGACCTAATATTGTTAATAACAAATTGTATTTCTCAACTTTGCTTGTACAAATTCATATTCTCATTGATTTGCTTCTGAGCGGTCAGTTGAAGAGGTGAAGAGGAGGAAAAGTTATTCCACTTTTAGTGGTGGAAATTGATTTGAGATATGTATTGTCATAATTTTATTCGAGCTTAAACCGAATGCAATAAATAATACGGTAAAATGATTTATGCTGATTTGTTGTAGCTGATAAAATAAAAAGCGGATGATAAGATGCCCCTAGAAGGGACTTTAATGCACTTATCTTAGTGTAGCATGCTGCAAATTATATGGGGGGTGCCTGTGGCCATATTCAGTCGAATTGTTCAGAATGCTTGATGCGTTTCGGCTGGTTGGCTAGAACTGAAGTTTCCATGTGCATTTTGCATGTGCAGGACGTTGCTGTAGCTGATTTCTTCTTCTTCCCAACCTCGTTGTCAACAAAGGCCTGAACAGATTCAGAGAATAACAATTTATCTCAGATTATTGGTGTCATATCTTAGTATACCAATTTACTATTGGTAGAATATTTTAACTCAAAGTTGAGCAGTATTCGAAGCAGTGGCCAGTCAGGAATTAGAATAAGTTTACTAGGCAATGGTTCGAGAAAGAGGGTATAATATATAGCAACTTATATATAACCAGCAAAAGTATCCGCAATTCCGGACTGGTCGGGATTAGGTTCAAAGAAAAATGTTCAAATGATGTTTAAGTGAGTGAAATTGTTTCGTTACTTTGTATACCAGCAGAAACATTTCTCTTGTTATTGCTATACATTGAGTACTCGCAAAGTCGTCAATCGGGTATCAAATTTATGGCAACATCCAATTATATATATACGTGAACTGGTTGGCATTAATTGTGAATGCAAAAACTCAAAGCCCCCGGACAGATTGCGAAATATTGTGCAAGCGATCGAGCGCTCATCCGGAATAACAAACAATTCCATTGTAGGAAAGTACGAAACTAATGACGTGTTTATTTTTCCATGCGAAATTAAATGCTTTGCGATTTGAATTTACACTTCCATACCTCTCTCACTCATTCATGGAATTATTTTGCCAATGATCACATGTTATCTTCTCCGAAACAAATATCATGATCGTGGAATGCAGTGATGAGCAATTCGCGCGCTTAAAGCCCTCGGGGATGAATCCGGTAATTACATTTCCGGTAAAATACTGCTCACAACATTAAAATTCCCATGTGCGCTTTGATTAAAACTTATTGCTAGTGATGTATACCATTTGCAATTTAAATACGCGTTTGTGTAAGGCATCCGATTGTTGATATGTATAGTCATAATGGTTTTGAAATGAACTAGCAAATAAACTGTAATTTCAAATACTGAAAACATTTAAAAGGAAAGCAATAAGAGTTTTTTTTCTCCTCGCTAATTCTGCTCTCCTGATAAGAGGCATCGAAAATGGTTTGCATTTAACTGAAGCTGTTTTTATCTGTAAAAACACCTGTTATCAGGACGGCAGAAGGCGTGAAGTGTAAATTTGCGCACTTTCTTCCAACACATTGTGCAATCCCGATTCTTCGGAAATTAGACGCTTGTTTGAGAAATTACAGCGATCTGGGAAAATTTCCACAATTAGTGACAAAGTAGGCACTGCATATCCCTCATGCTTTCTGCTCTCCTGATACAGGACCCCGCAAATTGGGTGCATTTTTGAGAAAATGCAGCGACTTTATGTGGCGAAATTTCACAATTGGTGACGAAATAACAGAGGGCGCTCGGAGATTATAGGCACAGCATACCCCGGATGCTTTCTGCTCTCCTGATACATGACCTTGCAAATTGCGTGCATTTTTGAGAAAATGCAGCGACTTGATATGGCGATATTTCACAATTGGTGACGAAATAACAGAGGGCGCTCGGAGATTATAGGCACAGCATATCCCTGATGCTTTCTGCTCTCCTGATACATGACCTCGCAAATTGCGTGCATTTTTGAGTAAATGCAGCGACTTGATGTGGCGAAATTTCACAATTGGTGACGAAATAACAGAGGGCGCGCAGAGATTATTAGCATAGCGTATCCTTGATGCTTTCTGCTCTCCTGATAGGTGACCTCGCAAATTGCGCGTATTTTTGAGAAAATGCAGCGACTTGATGTGGCGAAATTTCACAATTGGTGACGAAATAACAGAGGGCGCTCGGAGATGATAGGCACAGCATACCCCGGATGCTTTCTGCTCTCCTGATACAGGACGTTGCAAAATGGGTGCATTTTTGAGAACTGACTTAATCTGGGGAAATTTTTACAACTGGCAACAACAGCGGACGCTCAGGGATCTATCAGCTTAATATATCGTATCATATTAATTGCAACGTTGCCAATTATAAAATGGGAACAATTGTAGAACAGGATATTAACCCTGCTTGGTATGCTCATTAATTTTTATATGATACCTGGACGCCATACGAGAGAAGAGGAAATTGTTACCTAATAGCAATTTTTATGCGAACGAGTTTTTAATCGATTTTCGATTAAATTTCACATAAATTGCAGCGGTTTACGGTTTACTTATACCGCCAGAAAGTGGTTTGCGTCTACCATCTGCCAATCCATCGCTATGGACAGCATAGGATTCCTGGAGCACGTTCTAGTGATGCATCTGATTGTTGCATGGTCAAGGCTGCGGCTGTTTGACTTGATTATTTCATAACATTATCATTAATAACTAGTCACTTGTCGGAACGTACGGTCCACACGAACGAATATGAAACGCGATAATAGGGCGCGATTATCCTGGGCGGTTTTATTATCCTTGACGATGGGCTATGCGTCCGTAATAAGTGCAGTTAAATCTATAGCCACAACGGCTACAAATTTCGATGCAAGTTATCATCAAGCGACCGATTTTCTTACTTTTTCAGGAAAATTATTCTTCTGCATTTTTCTTAGTTATTAAATAAACCGTCAAACAATTTCTGTCTACTGCTTTATTAATGAAAATACATACAATTGAATTACATCCAAAGTGTATCTCATCAGTTACGAATTTCATGCCTTTTTGGTACTTCTAAGCACACCCATAAAAAGTTTTTAGGGATAATTGTTTAGCAATGAGCACTAGTTAAGACATTATTCACTTGCAGGTTGCATATTTTTGCAAAAAAAAGTATGCAAATCACTAAATGGTGCATTTGCAAGAAATCGATGCAAATATACATGACTCAGCTATATCAGCATTATCGCTAATTTATGCATTCGTTAAGATTTTTCAATAACTCCACTAAGATGCAGTGAACATGTTAGAATTGTAGCAATTTTTCTATGAATGCACAAAGTCTATGATATTCATATTTGCTTAATAATAGTAATGCTGTTATATACATAATTTAGAAGATTGCGATCATATCTCTACTTCTCGCATTATTGAAATCATCCATTATATATGGAAATGCACGTAAAGTGTATTTGCATGCGTTGATGTTTCCATTTATCATCAAACTCACTCTGTATGAGAATATCACGGCGATGTACTCCTATAGCTTTCATTTTAAAGATCTGTTTATTAATCAGATCGATATGAAGCGAGCAGTGAGTTGGACACTGTTCGTTATCCGACAATGAGACCTTTGCATGGCCTGCAACATCTTGCTCGTTTAATTAATTCAAAATGCGTCAATATTAATTACATTTAAGATTACATCCTCTGAGGATGTAGCCTACTTATCCTTAATTGGTTTACCAACTGCTAATTCACTCATTCATTCTTTAAAGGAAAGAAGAGCATACACTTCCCAAATTTTTTTCCAGTTAGCCGAGAATATCAAATCAGGAGAATCAAATCAAAGAGGAGAAAATAGATTTAGGTGTAGGTGGCTGCTTAGATAATTGTATTCTTTAAGTTTTGATTATTGATTAAATATATCATTTGATTTTCACTATTCATGTCGAACGTAAATGAAGATCAGAATGAATTTGAATTGATATCATTGCATACAAATCGTTGAATCACTTGTCGTTGTATTGCCTTCATGTTCGCATTGTTGTGGTCCTCTAATCATGTATGGTAAGCATTGTTCATCTCTTTTCGTTCCGTTTCTCGTCACATCAAAAACGAATGAAAAATCCAAACCTTTCGTGGTGCGTTCAACGCATCTCAGCCGATGTAATCATTTAATCACGTATATTGAGGTGTCAAAGCATATTGAAAGTCATCTAGTATTGTACTCTTGATCCATAACACTTACGATCTCAATCTGCGGCATCCCTATAACTCTTGTTCCTTTTTAGTTTTATGGAATCTGAGCCAGAAATCTTAGCTATTGGAGATGAAGTCGTGCCCTTTTATAGTAGATAAGTTTTCTATAAATCTGATTACAGGATTACATATCACATTTGTTAACTAGAACAAGCTAGGTCTAACTAGGTCTAGCTCTAGTCTAGAATACTAGAGTAGAGAAATAGCATGTCAACGGATACGCACAAGAAAAAGTTTAGGAACTGCTGACTAGACGATTAGAGCCAAGAAAGCAAGCAAAGTCATAATGTAATAATTTTAAATTAATACCATCACCATATCCTCTTCATATTATCGTATTTTCGTATTATTGTATTATGCTATGGATTATCTAGTTCTTAATCTTATGTACATAGATACCCTTCACCCACTCTGGCACCGTGCAATGTGCAATTTCTCAGAAAAGCGTTCTGCAACTACACCAGCCTCTTTTGTAAAGTACCCTGCTGTCCTTTTGCACTTGTCTCGGTAGTCTTTTCATGACTAAAGAAATTAATTCTTTAATCCTATCTGTATCTATAAACAAACAAAACACAAGTCTTCATCCTAGCAGGAAAATACATAAAAAACTTTCGCCGTATGTTAGGTTCCTTTTGAGGCATCCATTTGGACGTAGATGGGAGTCTACGGGCACCTTTCGCCCTGAGCACTGCGGCCTAACAAGCCCAATGTACTGTGACCCTCTAACTTAAATTCCAAGTGACTCCTTTTGAAGGAGGCATTGCGATTATGTCAAAGGACGTCAAGCTGCCCCTCTTCCATATGCGCTGCTGTATGTATGAAAGCGCATTGCATGAGCAATGGGCCGTTTCTGGCCCCTCCCCACATGCTCTGCAAGTGGACGAGTCCACTAATCCCAAATTACACAAGTGGTAATTAAAGGGATGATGTCCGGGCACAATTGCCCAGCAGGGTTCTCCTTAAGGTGCCTCTTACGACAGGCAGAGATTACCGTAGTGGTATTCTAGCCCCCCCACTACAGGGGGTATTGTACTAGCATTGTACTGGCAAGATATAGACTTTTGGGCTCTTACACTACTGCTTTCTGAACTTCAAACATCTCTTCGCATATGTTTGTATCACCCTAACCTCTATTAATTTGTGTAGGATATCTTATGGGTAACATGCATTTTAAAGGTTACAGTTACAAGTTAGGTATCAAGTTAGTGATTGGTTGGTTGGTTTGTTGAAGGGCCTGTAACACACGCAGCACTTGAGCCCTACTATTTGGGCCAATTGTACAGTCTCTTTGTACTGCTACTTAGTTTATAGAACGGAAGATAGTATTGGGTTATTGGGACGGAATGGAGAGTCGTAGAGGAGCGTACTGCAACCACATCGGCCATTTCAGATGTCGTACTGTCCCCTCCCTGCTGACCGCTCGATTGTCAACGGTAACGGTCTGCCAGGGATTGAACCCAAGTCACTAGACTCGTGGGCCATTCGGGTACCATCTGCGTTACCGCTCGGCTACCGAGTAGTTAAGTGAGTTGTAGGTTCATTTGAACGGATATACGTAGAACAAAAATGCGCCATAAATGCACACATTGAAAATTATTTACAATTAACATAGTAATTGCTACCGGACGATTACAGCGCAAATGAGCATTCGGTGCGTCTTATGGGCACGGTTTGTCGTTTAAATGCCAATGTGTTCATTAAACGAACATTTACGTTAAATTGCTTAAGTCCATCATCCGCTTTGCCGTTTTACGTATCGTGACTCTGCTTAATAACTTCATCGCAATGACAATCTGAGAAAAAGAAGACGGCGGACGATCTGAAGTTGGAAGTGCTTGCGCATGGGCATTGGCAGGACCCTTGAGGTGCGACCGCTGCGGACAGGTACTTCAGTAAGCGATTAATATTAATCGATGACTTGATTGAAGCGAGCGATTTAAAAATGCTTCATTTTTATTGGCGATGCAGCACTCGTTGCAGTTGGCTTCTGCAAAAAGGTGAGCGCAGCCCAGTGCAATTAATTTATTATGTCTGCCAAGGTTTTTGCCGATTGATAAGGTTGCATTCGTTGGCGGACGTGATTTAATTGAGATAGATTGGTGATTCACAACTTTGTTCGCAAATTAGGTAGCAGTTGACGTAATTAAACATCAATTAACACGCTAGAATGTGCATTAGCACTTGTCCAATAAACGCGCAGCATTAACAGTTGCGCCACGACTCAAGGGGTGGGCAAACAAATGTGCGTTGCCCACATCGCATTGCGGCGAAGTTGGAGTCAAAAAGGCACAGCAATTAACGTAAATTACTCGGCATCCTCTCTAGTTTCTGTTTGCTCAAAAAGCAGGTCGAAAATGATTGGTCTTGCAGCAGATGCCCTGCCGGCTGCCGACTTGGAAGGTTTGTCGATAGTTTGTAATTTGATTGTAGCGAAATAATTAGCAGCAACAAGGTGAGGTTGGCTGCGGTCCAATTGTTGTGGTCGTTTTGTTTTCTTGCACGTTGGCCTGTCTGCGCGCATCCCATGCGATAGTTGTTCTATAATAAATTTTCAGCGACGCGTCCAGCCCCGCTTCCCTGCATTTAGCCGTACGCCTTGTAGTCGTCTTCGCCGCTCCGTCTTCGGCCGCGCGGTTTCACTTCGCCATCGACTTGCCTGAGATACAATATAGTTTACGAGTGAGCGCAATTTAGCTGTCAGGTTGCGTTATTAAGATGTCTCAGTGTCAGGTGCACACGCGAGAAAACGTTCGTCATTTTTACGTGTGCGCGCCGCGTTCTGTTTGCCTCTTTGCCCCGACGCGCACCTCGAATGCACTGTTTTATTACTTCCTATGATAAATTTGAAACTCATTCAATTTTAATTCGCCCGCCAAGGATTGCAGGCGCTGATGCGCACGGCTGTGGGTGCTTGCCGTGCCCTGCGCATGTGTGATTTGTGTTGCTGAAAAAGTGCCAACTATACGAGCGCAAATTATAGAAATTAACGAGTGCCCGTGTGCCTGGTGCGTTCAAACACTTGCGCCTCGCCATGCACATACATTGAAAATCGTTATTACTCGCAGTTTGCTGCCCCAGCGCATCGATTATGATCTCAATGCTTTGGAAACGCGCGATTTAAATAATGACTCAATTGAATGTCTCGTTCTTGCCTCCGTTATACCAAGTGCGCTGGCAACACTGCGCCAACGCCATTGGACGCCGTCTAGGGATATGCGCACTTATTTAGTGACATTAGTGCACCTTAGCTTCGCCGCGTGGTAAGTAATTTCGCGCCCGCACCGGGGGGTGGATGGCCAGGGTTATGCGCATGCTGGCCCTAGGCGGCCTTCCACGTCGTTACCATCTGGTACCATTGTTGTGGACAGCGCATTTTGCCAGCGCCTTGATCTTGCTTTTGCGCGCCAATTGAGTTAATTTGAGTTTGCCGCGCACTTAATTCGATTACGAAGCGGCTGTACACGTCGCTCTATGATTAGCGCAAATAGTGTGCGTTTTATTTCACTTTCAGCTTTTCGCCTCACGCGCTTTTTATGGCTTATTGTTTTATGTCACGAGCTCATTTCCTCCGGACGGCAATTGCGCTTCATTTTTCTTCGTGCGCGGCATTCGTTTGATGTGATTTGTGATTGAAAATCACCACTTCTTTCACCTTTCAGCCACGTCTTTGCGCTGGCAATTTACTTCATAATAATGATAAGTGGCATTTACACCCCGGGGGGTTATACCTCCTAGATCACTCCCTATGTTCCTCTCCAATTCTAGCGCAGATACTGCTCCACTTTAATCTTGCCTCTCCTGCAATTGCTGACTCTGGTCCTTCGTGAGGCCTAATTACGTTATTAAAGATATAATTTCATACGATACGCAATCTTACTTCTTGCGCGAAATTTGATATCGCAAATTATTACATATTACTGCAATTTGCATTTATAAATATTACACAAATATTATTTTTAGAATTGCGATACCGAGACTGTTACCGAGTGACCAGTGGAAAGAGGATAGTTCGGTGTCTGAAAATGATGTGGTTGCAGTACACTCTTCCACGAAGCCCCACACTGCAAGGAGCGGGTAGTGAATATATTTTTCTTCATTTATTGTACATTAATTTACATTTCATTTAATTGTTGTTGCAAATAATCGAGGTTTTATTCCTGGCTTCCAGTAGAAGAACATCGTCTCCAACCTACGTGCAGAGGATTAAATGAAATTCCAGGGTGCAGTATCAGACAAAGGATCTTAGTCATATTCTAGAAAAGGAAAAGTAGAACGTTACTAAGGTTGCAGAAGCCTGATTTCTATGCAAAACATGAAGACATTTCGAAGAATCGAAGAGCGAAAATGGAAAAGGATATAATTATCAATAATTAATTATGCATAAGATGCATAAGATTAATGCTTAACTCTTGGACTAATAGGCAGGGGTAATGATTGCTTACTTCTACGCTTTTACGGAATAATTATGCTAATGTCAGAAATGAAAAGTCCGTAAACATTGCGGTTATGTTTCTGCCAACCATAATGGAAAATCATCAAGACATAATTATACTATCTAATGCGCTAATTGTTAATAACTCAATCATTTTTGAATGTATGATGAAGATGCTTGCAGGTGCTTGAATTAATTTAATCCGACAGCGATAACGTGTTAGGATAAATTGCAATTTTGTCCTAGCCAGTCGAAAATCGTTCTATATTGAAATGGACCCCATTAAGTGATTAATGCAGTTGCTCATTTTGGAACAATAATTGTTTAAGCAATTGTAACATGAGGCCATGAAAGAGCAACTAGCAGAATTTTGAAATCCGTAATTTGCACACGCAGTAGAAATTGGACATTCACAAGGGCTGCAAATTGATAACAGAGACAATTTTTATAATAAGCTAGTATTAAAATTTGCCACAACCAATGGACCTTCCAGGCAAAGCGATTTTTTTCATATTTACGTGCCCCACTTCCCTCTATTGAAAGCCCTAAAATTATGCCTACGATTAGGAGAATATAACTTCAAATTTATTTTGTTTCTCATCATTTCTTTGCTTCTACAAAAAGGGCACATTATCCTTTCCCAAATAACATTTGGTTCCTATAAGAGTTTGTTCCTTCTACTTCCTGCTACTTTATGCATATTTTGTAATGGGATAAGGCTATTCGGTCATGGAACTAAGCTGCAACAACATTCCATGATGGAAAGCAATTGCCCTACAAGTGGTGTAAGGACAAATCGATGGTAATTCATGTTGTAATAAATGGCAACTGCGTGTTTCTTAACGGCTCGAAAAACGGTGTAAAGTCGAAGGAACTGCAATGCAAAGGGTACATATGAAATTTGAAGTGATTTTCATCGAATAACTTTATTATATTGACACGCTGACAGGTCGACAAGTTAATTTTCTTTACGACAGCATTTTTTGCTTGTCCACAATACGGTTTACTTTTTATTCGAATTTTTTCGTTCGCTTCGCATTTAATGCCGCATTGAGACTTTTCCACTGTAGAACCTGCACTGCAAAGTCATTAAATTGCAGTCAAAGCGTGCCGAAACGTGAAGCGAACATACCACACTGATTACTACCCCGTTTAATTGAAAATTACTTGTGAAAATAATTTCAAAAGCAATTTGCCATTTTCGCGGCTGCGGATACCATTGATCACAATAGTATGGGCTGAAATCATTCCATCTCAATCAATGCAGGTGTATATCGGTGCTTCCCAAACTATTTTGTCCCATAGACCCCGTACCGATATTGTTGGTTTTTATAGACCCCTGCAGCGGCCAAACACAAGGTATACCCAACTTTCATGATGAATCCCAGGGTATTTCCCGTGCTTGTCCACCAGCACTGTCTATGAGAATTGGCACGTTCCACCCATGACCTCACATCTCGTAGACCCCCAATTTCTTGTTTCGTTGTCGTAGATCCCTTGGAAATCAACCCCTAAGGGTCGATATTGGCCAATCTAACCACTAATCTATCACAAATCTAATCACTATGGGATGAATTATGAAAATCGTTTGTTTGCATCTGAAACTTAATACTGAAAACACAATTCTTATTTCCTACCCAGCCAAGCAGTCCAGACTAGTCTGAATAATGTCTATATATAAAAATGAATGTATGTGGGTGTATGTATGTGGGTGTGGCTTGGATTTACTCCTATAATACAAACAAATCAATGGAAATGAAACATTGAACATGTTTCGTGTACTTCTGGGACACCGCTAACGGAAAGGAAAATTGGAAGAACCTCATGGTTCGAAAGTTATAGCGAAAAAACCAACATTTTTCACGACAAACGGCAATTGTTTACAGAACGATTGCACACGGGAATGAATTCTCCATGCCATATCAAGTAGGCTGAGACAGCGGGACACAATACCGCAAAACCGATTGCTAACAGGTGGACGGGCAGAACAGACGGACGGATAGATGGGCAAATAGTAGTAAAATCTAAGCAACGCTGAGTACTCCACTAGTAAAGGATAAAGTACTCTGATATTTGATACTGTAGCTTAACCTAAATTCGTCTTGCGTAAGGGAGCATCAAACTGCTCAGCCTAACAGAACAACTGAATTTTCATGCACACAAATTTGAAAGTTCTCGCGCCCCCCTTGAATTTCTCTCAGGCATCCTTTGGGTGCATCATGGATGTTACCCACAAAAACAACGATAACAACAATACAAATTCGCATTGGATTTCAAGTCAAACGTCAATTTTTTCCGATTTATTTATCAGTGCGTTCGTTCCGGTAGATTTTTCACATTTCGTTTTAGGTGAAGAAATCATTTAGAATGTCCGAGACTAAACAGACGTAAAAAACGTAACAAATAACACAAAATGCCGCTGCCTGAAAGACCGTTCAAAGTGTTCACTGAGTGAATACAAACGTGTTAAATGTGCTGCGAAACCTGATTCTAGCCGCACTAAACTGAACGAAATGGATGTTTTCAAATTAAAGAAAGTTTGTTTGAGAAGGCACTCGTGTAGAAAACGTTAATTCGAATTGTTGGTACATAGTCCCAAAGTTAAGTGAATTACCATGCTAATCACACCGGAAATGATTTCATCAAAGAATAGCGAGTTTTGCCCAACTTGTATTCTTCTACCTTCCACCCCAGTGAGCCACGTGGTTCCTGCTTTTCAATTGAACATCCAATCCATATTCTCAGTGCTATCACATTTAATTGCACATAATGTTAGAAGTTCAATATTAGAAACTATTATCATAAAATAAGAATTACTTTACCTGGGTACTGAATACGTAGTAGTCTTACTTGCCGATTAAAATTGCAAAATGACAACAATAATCACATAAATAACTGAAAATTGAAATATTATTCACATTCATGTTAAAGAGTATACGTCAATTTGTAGTTAACAAGGTTGCTTAGTTTGGACAGGGCCGGCTCCCCGCACCCGGCCCCTCGTTTTGAGTGGCCCCTTGGTCCATTTGGAGAAGCCCCGTGGGTCCATCCACCACCTGGAAAGTTGCAATTTATGAACCCGGCCCCACAAAAGGTTGCACCGGCCCTGACTTTGGATAAAAATAATAAGAAGACTGTAAGCGCACCTTGAATAAAGATGCAAAATACAAGATGCGATGAGTAGTTAATCTGAAAATGGAAGATCTTATCGTTAGATTTGTCGTGATGATTGATAAAAAATGCGTAATATTTAATAAATAATATGTTTATTATGAATATACTTAATTAGCTTGATATTAGAGATATTTTGTTGCGTCAATGTAAATACGCAAACAGGAATTGTTTCAATTTACGAAATGCGTTAGTACCATTATTATCACTGATAACATCTCACAGAAACCTAAGTCATTGCAATTCTCAACATACAATCATAGAATAATAATGACCATAATATGTATTTGCATTTGTAGAATGTTTGCGTGCATTCACTAGCATTCGTATCTGCTCTCTTTTCCTCCAGTTTTCAATTTACAACAGCCTAGTCATACTCGTACACAGTTATTTTTCATATTTTACAATAATATTGCAATATTGAGTAGCTGCTGACTATAAATTTCAATTTGTTTCAAATACTTTTACCAATTTCCCCGAAATTGTGTGCTGCAAGTTAGTCTTGGCAATATTTGGTAGTGACACATCGGTATACCTTTCAACTAAAAGTTAAAATGTAGAAAATCAAGGGCGCAATGCAAATCGAGTGATATGTCAAACTGTTTCTCGTTAACTTGTCCGATACCAAAACATGATATTACATGATATGCAAACCACAAATGCAAGAAGTTTCGTTGTATGAGTATTTTTTTGATCGAAAAACGAAAGTGACGAAACTACTTTATTGCTGTGATCCAGAATTGCGTGAAATAAATAGGGTTTATGGCTTTACACGATGGCTTCATAATAATTTCATTATATTGCAGCGAAATGTTGATGAAATAAACTCCATGAATTTATAATTCTATTGGACTTTTCAATTATACACATATTCTGTTTCACTTGACGTGATAATAGTGTTCTTATCGATAGGTGTCTCATAATTTATGTACTTTTACTATATTTACTCATTAATGCGCTATTACTTACTTATCAGTTTTTATTGAAAAAGTCTTTATACAGGGGAACCGAAGGGAACTTGAATATATCGTCAACTCTCGAGTTAAGGATTTGGTGGTGCTTCGAGATGGAGGAGGAGCTGCAGGGATAATTTATATACATATCTGCAACGCTAAATAAATGAGAAGATACAAGAATGAAACGAGATCGAATTGCGTGCTTGCCACATTTCTTCCATAATTTACTTAACGGCGCCAGTCTTCATATCCTATGCAGATGAAATCAAATTGAATCCTTCGCATACATGTAGTAGTAGTGCAGCATAATTAAACGATAAGTTGTATTCAACAATAAGGAACATGTCACTTTACGTTGTCGTAACGGAAGATTTGACATTGTTGTGCCAATATATGACCATTAAACATATAAGATTATTGCACAAGACGTATTGTAGGGTTTACCCGTGGTATTTGAAGTTCATCGTCGTTTTAGTTATGCCTACCTATTCACATGGAAAATAAATTAAATCTTGGCTGATCCATTCGTCTCCGCAGCGCGAAGAAACAAATACGTAGGGCGGGCATCAACAGGGGGCTCAGGTGTTGTTCAATAGCGATTCTATACTGAAGGGATTCGGCCGTCGGCTCTTCTCCTCGTGCGATCCGGCAGTGAGGTCAACGCCGGCTTCTGTCACAGCCGGATAGACATCGCTTCCGGTGCCATTGAGATTCTCCGTGTCGGCCCCACTGTCGCCAACGACATCAATATCACTGTCGCTGTCGACGTAATCAGCGCCACGTTGGGTTAAATACTCGCGCTTCAGAGCGACCAGATCAACAGCAAGTCCTTTCGCGCGCAATTTGCGGGCCTGTCGCTCAATGGTCTTCTGCAGCTTCTTCCGTCGGCGCGCTCGCTCCCTGGCACGCAACTCGGATGGTGGTATGGGCTCTCCGGAGCAAGATTGAGGATGGGCGTTGTGTGCTGGTCGGCCGGGTCCCTTCTTCGTGTGCTCCTTTTTGCGCCACTTGGCACGCCGATTTTGAAACCAGACCTGCAACCAAACGCCACATTAGAAACATGGCCCTTTCTGTAATTCGCCGCAATTAGTCTCAGTTGTTTCCAATGGGTGCGTGTTACTCGGCCAATCGACGCGAATGAAGATTACTGTGACGTCGACCGAAATTCATCATGAAGTCATCCACGGGATTGAAACGCGTGACTCTTCGCCTTGCCCAAGAAACACCGCAAATGTAGTGAGAAGAGTTATGTTCTTCGCTTGTGACGAACCACGTCGGCTCAACCTGGCATCGGGCAACCTGAATGTCTTCATAAATCTTCTCAAAATGAAGTTATTAACCACTATACACATGTATTGTGCGCGCAAAGGTTCCAAGGGAGACCATTTGCTCACATACCTTGGTAAACGCATGTTTTGGAAAGACGAAGTTTCTTGGTATACTTTAAACAATACCTTAAAGGTCGGTTCATATTAAAGGATCGTAATTTAAATATCGTTGACAAATATCCAATTCGCTTTTAAATACACCCGTAAGTCCGTAATTTAGAATTAGTAATGGGGGCCCTGCAGTGTATGCCAATATGGAAATGTTCGAAAGTAGAGGGATGTGAAAAATTAACCGTAAATACCTTGTTATAGTCTTCATTTAATCTAACTCAAAACCTCAAAAGGACGATATTTTGATGTTGATTATCAATCCATATTACTAAAGATATGGCGTAATCCTTAATTTTACTTATATTTTCTAATATTGAACATATCTGACTACCCAGGGCCGGCTCAACCTGGTATCGGGCAACCTGAATGTCTTCATAAATCTTCTCAAAATGAAGTTATTAACCACTATACACATGTATTGCGCAAAGGGTCCAAGGGAGACCATTTGCTCACATACCTTGGTCAACGCATGCTTCGGAAAGACGGAGTTTCTTGGTATACGATATACAATAGCTTAAAGGTCGGTTCATATTAAAGGATCGTAATTTAAATATCGTTGACAAATATCCAATTCGCTTTTAAATAGACCCGTAATTTAGTCCGTAATTTAGAGTTAGTAATGGGGGCCCTGCAGTGTATGCCAATATGGAAATATTCGAAAGTAGAGGGATGTGAAAAATTAACCGTAAATACCTTGTTATAGTCTTCATTTAATCTAACTCAAAACCTCAAAAGGACGATATTTTGATGTTGATTATCAATCCATATTACTAAAGATATGGCGTAATCCTTAATTTTACTTATATTTTCCAAAATTGAACATATCTGGCTACACAGGGCCGGCGCAACCTTTAGCGGGGCTAGAATCATAAATCTTTCTGTTGAATGCACCTGCGGGATGTCTGTAAATGGACCGCTGGGCTTCAAAAATACGGCCCTGTGCTCATACTTTAGAGATGTGCGATTGAATGAGGTTTAAGAGTTCTTTATTTCTTCTTGTTCGCTTCCACAATGCAGTGTATCCATATGTGACACATGTTTATCAATTCATAAGGGCCGACCTTAGTTTGATCCGGCTACCGATTATTAAAAAGTTGAATTTTGAAAGTCGGGGGCTTCCTGTCAGTGGCGTAGCATACCCATTGCTACTTATGTAACCATAATTGGCAGTATTTACACCCAAATAACGGACAAGCCCTGGGAATAACCATCTTCGAGTGACGGGACCCCAGTATGCCCCGTGTTTGTCCGCCAGCACTGTCTACGGGTACTGGATCTGGCACGTTGCAGCTATAAAATGTGTCATACCGATTATCAGCATTTTGCCCCCTATGAATGTACCGCCCACTTCGGTGCGCACCCACTGCACCCCCCACGCTAATTGGTGATACATCGTTCATTTGGTGTTGCAATTAACTTATTAATATTTTTACAAGGTGGTTAGATATGATTTTAGACTCCCATAAGCATCCAACCGGCATTTCAGAGCAGTATTAGTGAAATTTAAGTCAATAAACGGTTAATAGTAACAGCGCCGCTCGTGAACCGCGAGCGGGAACGGATTGCTCACATTTAGTATCAATAAAGCGAATAAGAAAATGGCGAGTGCTGAAATCTCAGTGAATATCCCGTTTTGTTCGTCTGCGAAGGGAATGCCATTCATTATAAACGAGTTTGAAAAGCGACGCGCAAGTTACAAGGTAATTATCAATGAATGACGCCACTGAGTGCGTTTATTTATTTGTTTACCCATCAAGTAAACTCAGCAGCGAGGCATTTAGTCGTTCGAAATTTCCTGTAGGCTGCAGGATGATGTGCAATGAAGTAAGTCATCAACCTGAACGCAATCAATTTATATGTATATCGTTACGAAAATTATGCGCAGCGAACGGATGGGCGCAAGGACGTTCTGCTGGCGACTGCATAGCCAAGTGGCCATAGTGGCCGTCCAACAATGGTGCAGATGCTCGTGGCTGAAATAAAGCGGCGGCCTTACGAATGTGTGATTACACATGCAAATGTAATGCGCACGTTGCCGACGAGTCCGCATTCATAAATTTGCGTGTCAATACTACTTTCGAATGATTAGCACTTCGACGCAATTCGATACAGTTTGAGGGAAAATAAGGGAGCCGGGTGGCTGCTGGCTGGCAATGCGAGGACTGTCTGTATCGGCGGATTCGTGGCCCTTCGCCAAGCTGCATGCAGAAGTTTGACTGACCACTACATGCCAACAAGACATACAACCAAGATCACGCCCCCAAATTACCATGTTAATTATGGTGGAAGAGTATCCAACACGCGTGTGTGTAACACATAACACAGCGCAATAAAGCCGTCGGAAAGTTGGTTCAATCATGGGCAGCTCCGCCGGCGCTGGAAGTTGGCTACAAGCGCTACCGTTAGCCACGCTCTGGCGAAACGGAAGACCCAGGCAGAGGCCGCCAACGCGAATCCATCAGCGGGGCATTGTGGCAATTCGATGAGGTGCCAGCTAGCTACCTAACGCTGATAATCCCCCTACTTTGATACCCAATCCTATTGCCACCTGGCGTGCCGAAGAGCAATATTCACTACCGGCACTATCCATTTGCCGCGTTCGTGTTCGCCATCGTTTTCTGCAGGTCGCGAGCCTTTTTTGCTCGTTTGGGAAGTTCTTCCCCCAATCTGCCGCCACCTGGGAAATGTATACCTGTTCATTTTATCAATTTGCCCTGGTATAATGATTTCGATCGCAATAATGTCTCAATACAAGCCCCGAGCGGAAATTATGCTGCCGGCTCAGTCACAACGCTTTCATTAGAAAATCACAAGCGACGTGTGACATTTATAATTGCTCGTGTTGTGACATGCTCATAACGACATGGCATTCAGTAATTTAAATTTCCCTTATTTTCCCTTTTTATTATGCGCATACTTGCACACACGGAGGAGTCTTGTTTCGTTTTGCGTGTTTCTATCAACTCCAGGGTATCGTTTTTAATTAGTTTGGGGATTAATTCGCCTTTAAACGCCATCGCAGCCTAACAACGCCACCAACTCAAAATCCGAATGAACCGCCATGTTGAATACGAAAATTTCGGTTACAAAGCTTTGTTTGCCAATTACTCAAAGATACAAATTAATAGACGTGATCATTGAATATAAATGGTCGCTATGTGTTTGGAATACCCATTCGGATTGTGAAATTACATGGATTCCAACCGAAATTAATAATTCCATAAATAACAATTAGAAGGCAGGCCGGAATGATGTACAGTTGAACAACTTTTTAAGTGGTGGATGCGTTCCACGAAAAACCGTATATTATAAACACGCCACAAAAATAAATTTCGGAATTGGTTCTATAATTTGGCACCGTAAAACTTCGCATAAATCGCGCGAAAATATGCATAACTTAAATTGAAAGGGCCGTGCTGGATATTCGGAACCATTATGTGGCAATATTAACACTTTTGAATATGATACAATACATAGTTCTCAGGAAAAAGCCCTAGGAAATATAGGCAATAAACTCGGTGCTGTGGGAGCGACGGGTCAATGTCGCGATTAACAGTTTGACCATTAACTTTGCTGATAAATGCTGATATTTCAATGGGTTAAATCATATGGTGATAAAAATTGATATATGAATAAAAACGCACTATTAAACTCGTTAAAATTGTAATTAATTTAAAGTAATTGATTGCGACATTATTGTTATCATTCAGATTAACAGTTTTCTATTCAGTGTAATAATGTTTTTATACGCTTACAAACTAATCCCAAACATATTCAAATGATGCAATAAATGTATTAGACTGATTCGCAGAAACCACTGCAAATCAGATCCTCGTTAACTATGTACAGTAAAACCCCGATATAACGAACCCCGATTTAACGAATAACCCCGATATAACGTTTGAAAGTGCTGGTCCCTTG
>JAOEHK010011454.1:0-11766 GCA_025447835.1 Labidoglobus nevermanni
ATTATTCATAGGAGAAACACTTTGAACGACCTTTTTCAGGTTCTCAATTGCAATTGCTAATACAATTGATCGGTTCATTTTATGCAAGATAAAATTTGCTAAAATTTCGAACAAAAACAATTTTTATTCATGCATGTTATTGATAGTCAATTTAAGTACATTTTTTATATCAAAGATTCAATACTTATTTTTGCATGTAAAGACCAAATAGTGATTGCAGATTGTAGAGATGGGGCAATGTTTGCTAAAGGCAGTTTAAAAGAAGATTACTTGCAATGATACTTTGATAAGAAAGCTATTACTTTGCAATTGAACCTTGACGGATATTAGGAAGATGAATTTACCTCTTTTATTTTGATTTTGTACGATTTATTAAGTCGTACTTGTATAGAAAGTACCATGGATCTTATTCGAGAACTCCTATCTCTGGGTAATTATTTATTTTTGTTTCTGTGTAATGAAACTATTTGAATAATATGCGCATGTCATTATTTACTACATAATTTCTTTTCTCTTGCAGATGGCGAGCTTTACATTTTAACAAGTCGACAATTGCTATTCTGTTGCTTCGCAGTTTACAAAATTTCACGAAGATTACCCCTTATATACTCCTTATATATATTAATGCAACAGATCTTCTTGGGGAACTCGTTCGTCTAGGTAATGATTTCATCTCGTTTCTCTTTATATGTGAACAATATGCATGCATCACTTTATTCATCACGTAATTTGTTTCTCTTTATGCAGATTGCAACGGGCCCCTCTTATCACAATTAAATGGGAGTTTTTAGATCTGGACAAAATTAACATTGTGACAATGACACGTGAACTTGAATTGTAAGGAAGTGTATGATTCTCATCACTTTATTTTGTGCTGAATAAACGTTTACATATTCCTATTGAAACAATTATTAAATTGTCGAACATAAAGAAACATTTGCAATTTAGCAAGAGAGCATAGAGAGGTTTGCACTTGTCATTAATGCATGTTTATATGATTTACTGTCAAGTAATAAATTGTAATTTTAGAGGAAATGCGTGTAAAAGTCTTGAACGAGTTAAGGAATCTATTTATTCCAGTTTTATACTTGTTTTATGCATACAAATAATGTCAAATAATTAACTGAGCCAAAAGGCATTATGAACGACAATTTAATAAAGTATTTGTTTCAATCACATTTTAGAACGATTATATGCAAAGCTCCATGACTATATTGTACAAGCTGATAACCGTAATAAATGTTACTGCATGTTACTTGAGTTCTATTCCAATAAATAATATATTAATAAAGTAAATATTAACAAATATGAACGCTGCCTGGTGTGTTTTGTGTATACCGGAAGCGATTTCCCAAATATGTACCTTATACCATTTAGGATCCACCATTTTTTCACGTCCCCAGATGTTAAATATAAAAATTTCAATCATTATATAGGGGTCAACGTTCAAAGAAGTTTGGCGACCCCTGCTCTAGACCATTACATTATCCATTATGTATTCCTGTCGCCATCCACCCAAAGAGCTAACGAGCTCTTGCTCCTTACGAAAGAAGAACTACTGAATGTCACGGGACTTCTCACTGGTCATTATTCCTTTAACTACCATCTGAATAAATTGGGACTTGTGGACTCGTCCACTTGCAGAGTCTGTGGAGGAGGGCCTGAAACGGCCCACCATGTCCTATGTTCATGCAAAGCGCTTTGTCACATCCAGCAGAACATACGGAGCACTTGGATTCTCAATTAGAGGGTCACATTACAATAGGCCTTTTAGGCCGCTGTGCTTGGAGCAATTGGTGCACGCAGACCCTCCCACTAATAATAAAAATACATTATCCAGCAATAACTGTTACTGATTATAAATAAAAAATTTGGAAATGTGTGTTGATTATGACATGCAAACGTCAGTGGCGTAGCCCCACGCTACGCTACTGACATACGTTCAGAATATCAAACGGATCTGGTAAACGGATTGCGAACGCAGCGAACAATTCAATCTGCGCCCGCAATTAAATGACAAGCTTGAAACGAACGAATAAATGATATATCGGTCATCAGTGAATGCCGTTGCCTAGTTGCGAATGAGATCAGAAATGGATGGGAATGTTAGCGGATAGCAGGGATTTTTTTTTAACTGGATTAGATCAGTGATTTCCAATGTGTTCGATATCGACCCCTAGAAGTCGATTTTAACTTACAGACAACGAAACAAGAAATTGGGGGTCTACATTATGTGAATAGGGGTCTACGAAAGAGTAAAACTAATGACAGTGCTGGTGGACAAACACGTGGAATACCCTGGGTCCCGTCATGGAAGATAGATATTCCCCGTGCTTGTCCGTCACTTGGGCATAGTAATAGAAGGGTAGATAACCGCAAGGGCCGAAACCTCGCGTATTTCCCGTGCTTGTCCGTTTGTCCGCTAGAATTCGAAGTTAAGAGGTCTATGATAACAAAGAATATCGATAAGGGGTCTACGGGCGAAAAAGTTTGAGAAACACTGGATTAGATCCTTGAGCGAATATTTTTAATGACTTTGCCATCATTGCTATAAGTCGAAAACCAGACGAACACATGCATGCAGCCATCCTACGCATTGCCAATAAATACAAGATGCGACCACGTATCGCTATCCAGAATTGTAGACAACTTACTTTAGCGAACTTCGTTCTTCGCAATGAGATGGCAACCGCATTTTACTTTGTTATTCCTCTGTTGCGTCACATCGGTGATTGGTGCGCGCGTACGGCGGGTAAAGTCGCAGAAACAAAGCGATCAACAATTAAATCATGCACAAAACCAGCAGCCCGCACGGGATTATGAAGAATACGGTCCTGAGTATGAAGAATATTACGAAGAATATGATGAGAAAAGAAGTAAGTGGAAATTCTAAGATCTAGTAAAGTTTAAGGTGAAAACCGCTCTGTAGTCGAGTGGTAACGATGATACCCCACGAACATAGTGACCTGGGTTCAATCCCTGGCTCAACGTTAGATGTTTACTATCTAACTACTATCTAACGGTAGGGAGAGGACAGTACGGCATCTGAAATGTGAGATGCGGTTGCAGTACGCTCTTCTACGATTCCCCATACCATCCCAAAATCGCAATCCTATCTTCCAACTAAGTGGGTATAAAGGAGGATGCACGATGGGCCGAAATAGTAGTGCTACTAAAAAAGTAGACATTACTCATATTAATAGCAGGTATAACTATAGAAACATCCACGTATCCACCACCGAAAGTAATAACGTCATTCACCTCTCCGCAACCGCCTGATGAACATCCAGATGAGGAACCTGTCGACATAGACGACGCATCAGAGGAAGAAGGCCCGACAACTGCTAGTACATATAGGGTGGAAGTAACAATACCACCAATATCAACACCGAAACCAGAATCGCATGCAAAGGCATTCAGTTGCGTTTACAGTGGTAACTTCTACCAGGAAGGCGATGAATGGCCTATCAGTCAATGTGAGAATTGTGCTTGCATCCATGGAGTGGTTTACTGCAACCGCACTTCGAATTGCCCATCAAGTAGGTATTATTAGGTACTATTTCAAGAAGTATCAATAATTCTCCTAAATAGGTACTATGCAACCGGAACTTCCTGGACCACGAGGAGAGGCAGGTTTACCCGGTGAACCGGGATATCCAGGTGTTGTAGGGCCACCGGGAACACCAGGGTTGCCCGGCACTCCAGGTATCCCTGGACCACCTGGACCGACTCCTGACTTATCAACATATTATCACCAACTTGCACTGTCTGAAGCGGGACACGATAAAGGTCCAATCATACCTGCAGAGCCATTTCAGTATTTGCAAGCACAAATAGGACAAGTGGGGCCACCTGGTCCACCGGGTCCTTCAGGCGTGTCAGGACCTCAGGGATTTCAAGGCATACGAGGCGAACAAGGAGAAATGGGCCCAATAGGACCGCCGGGAGCTATGGGTCCTCGTGGGGTAATAGGTCCTCCTGGAAAAGATGTAGGTTTACAAAATTGCCAATAAGAGAAATTTCGTTTATTGATGTGCACAATGTTAGGGCGAACCTGGGCCTGATGGGGAAATTGGGGCTACAGGAGCGACAGGACCATCAGGGCCAAGAGGATTGCCTGGGATGCCGGGACTACCTGGTGTCAAAGGCCACAGAGGTTTTTCAGGCACAGATGGTGCAAAAGGCGAACAAGGTGTCAGTGGTGATAAAGGAGCAACTGGAAATATAGGCCCAATAGGCCAACCAGGTTCACCAGGTGCGGCTGGTCCCCGAGGTGAACGAGGACGTGAAGGGCCTCCGGGACCTACTGGTTTACGAGGAATTGATGGAATTGTTGGCCCACCTGGATCTATTGTAATTTTCGGACCACATTACAGAATACAAATTCAAAGTAATATTTTTAGGGCCACATGGGTAAACCCGGCGCACCAGGTTTTCCAGGCAGTCCTGGAAATAAAGGAGATATTGGTGCTCAAGGTCCAAAAGGTAGTCAAGGTATGCAAGGGCCGCGTGGTGAAGCTGGTCGTCCAGGACAACCTGGAGAATCTGGACCTATAGGAGTAGCTGGAAAGGATGGTATACCGGGAGAGAAAGGTGCTGTAGGAGGCACAGGAGTTCAAGGCCCACCAGGCTTTCCAGGCCCGAGAGGTTTGCCAGGTATACAGGGGAATCAAGGAGTAGCGGGAATAAAAGGGCAGCAAGTATGCATTTATCATGTGATGATCTTTACAGTACTATTAACATTTATTTTCGAAAGGGAAATTCTGGGGAAAGAGGATTTAAAGGAGAAAGTGGAATGAAAGGTGAAATGGGTTCCCAAGGTCTAAGAGGTTTGCCAGGTTCAATTGGAACTGAAGGTAAACGAGGCCAGCGAGGAATGCGAGGATCTGCAGGAGAACAAGGAATCCAAGGTGAACGTGGCCAACCAGGTGTAATTGGTCTACCGGGACCGGAAGGAGTTGTTGGCCCTAAAGGGCAATCGGGGGATAGAGGACTTCCAGGACTTATTGGTCCTAAAGGACCTCAAGGGGATATTGGTAGGCCAGGTTCCATTGGTATGCAGGGAGAACGTGGATTAACTGGAAGACAAGGAATGACAGGCAAAATTGGCAATCCAGGCGAACGTGGTATTCCCGGTGCAGACGGAAAGCCCGGAGATGTAGGTCCACCTGGCTTGCAAGGTTTGCCTGGTCCTAATGGACTCCCCGGAGAGAAGGGATTAATGGTAAGTAAATTCAGAGGAGATTATTAGGAATATAGCACACAAAGTTCTTTATGCGACGAAGGGAGAACCTGGGAGAGATGGTGAACCTGGTAACGCTGGAGCAATGGGACCTCGTGGTGATCCAGGCAAAGATGGCTCGCAAGGTCTCCAAGGACCGCCAGGGCAGCCTGGGTTGGCTGGAGAAAGAGGCTTGTCTGGCCAATCAGGTCCGCGCGGATATCAAGGCCTGCCTGGACCGGCGGGCAACCAAGGTATTCCTGGAAAAGATGGCGAGCCTGGAAGTCCTGGACCAATAGGGCCTCCAGGTCCTCAAGGTGCTCGCGGAGACAGGGGATTTCCGGGCGAACGTGGAACAGTTGGACCACCAGGTGGACAAGGAATGAAAGGTCCTACAGGAAATCAAGGGTTAGACGGACTTCCTGGACCTCTTGGCATTAAGGGCAATAAAGGTCATGCAGGAGCGCAAGGTTTAATGGGTTTACCTGGCATGAGGGGATTGCCTGGACCACAGGGCGAAAAAGGTGAACGAGGTTTGATTGGCCCACATGGCTCAGAAGGTGCTGCAGGAAAGCAAGGAGAGAGAGGTCCTCAAGGTCTCGTAGGTCCAATTGGTCCACCTGGGGAGCCTGCTGAAAGAGGTGACCAGGGTTTGCCAGGCCCCCCTGGAGAAATTGGAGCAACCGGTAATACAGGTGAAAGAGGACCGGTAGGACCTACAGGTAACCAAGGTTTTCCTGGACCGATTGGTGCGCCTGGTTTGAATGGTCCAAAAGGTGAACGTGGCTTGCCTGGTTCGAAAGGCGCACAAGGAAATTCAGGATTTCCTGGAAAAACTGGTGAACAGGGCCCAATTGGATTAACAGGATTATCTGGAGCTAAAGGAATGAGGGGAGAAGCTGGTTTAAGAGGAGATCCAGGTATCATGGGTCCACCAGGACGACCGGGTGAACATGGCCCATCTGTAAGTTTAAATGCATTTAAAATTAATTCGTCCATAATAACAACTAATTTAAAAAATATTAAAATATCTCATTGTATTCAAAGGGGTTGCCTGGTTCTGCTGGTGCTCAAGGATTGCAAGGAATTCAAGGAATAAAAGGGAGCGCTGGTGAAACAGGTAAAACAGGAGCAATGGGACACCCAGGTCCACAAGGACTTCAAGGTTTAGAAGGTGTCAAAGGCGAAACAGGATCAATTGGTCCTCCGGGTCTTGTTGGTCCTGCTGGGCCCATTGGTGTTATGGGCGATCGAGGTATTCCAGGATTACCAGGTCCCCAAGGACTTGCTGGACAAAGAGGCGTTCGAGGTGCGGTTGGTGAACCTGGAGTGCCTGGTAAACCAGGAAATGATGGATTACCTGGAAATCAGGGTTTACCTGGTCCTCAGGGACCCACAGGTCCGCCTGGAGACATGGGTCATGAAGGACCACCTGGCAAAACTGGAATACCAGGAATCATGGGTCGGCCAGGCGATAAAGGTCCAATTGGTGCCACTGGTGCTACCGGGCCTCAGGGATCACCAGGTTCTCCAGGACCAATTGGTGCCGTTGGTCCAATAGGTTTAAATGGCGAGCGTGGTCAGACTGGTGAGCCCGGCCTTCCTGGAGGAGAGGGGCCGCCAGGACAGCGCGGCAAAGCAGGACCTCCCGGAATTGTTGGCCCTAAAGGCGATAAAGGAGAAATGGGCATTGAAGGTAGTAAAGGTCATCGTGGGTTAATCGGATTGCAAGGTTTGCCCGGCATGCAAGGACCACATGGAGAAAAAGGTGCTCCTGGCAGTCCCGGCATAGCAGGTCGAGATGGCGATGCAGGTGCAAGAGGACCACCAGGCCGTGACGGTAATCCTGGGCCGCCTGGCCCGCAAGGTCTAACGGGAGCCCGAGGCGAGTCAGGAGAACCTGGTAAACCTGGCCCGCCAGGGCCTGCAGGACCATCGGGCCCACCGGGGCCAACGGGAGATGCGCTTGGTTATGATGCGGCGGGTATTGCAGCTATGTTAAGTCAAGTATACGTGAACAATCAGAAGGGTCCAGATGTGGCTGGTGATGACCCAATGCGGCTCTTTGGCAAAGCAATCACAGAAGAGGACAAGCAGCAAATTGTTGTTAAAGCATATGAACAATTGAAGACTGCGTTTCAGAAATTCAAAAAACCAAATGGGGATAAACTGTACCCTGCGAAGACCTGTCGGGACATTACGGCTGCATATCCACAGTATCCTAGCGGCATGTACTGGATCGACCCCAATGCAGGTGACCCGAATGATGCAATTCTTGTCCACTGCGACGTTCCGAAGGCCACCACTTGCATTCTTCCTCAACCGAAACAATCCGCAAACCTCACATACCTCGGAAAAGAAGCAGACGTTTGGCTAAGTGAAATCGATGGAGGCATTAAGATGACATATAAAGCGGACAGTAATCAGATCACATTCCTCCAACTTCTATCCTCTCATGCACATCAAAATATTACGTTTCATTGCAAAAACACGGTGGCTTACTATGACACCATAAATCGAAACTACCGCAAGGGAGTTAAGTTAGTGCTATGGAATGAAGCCGAATTGGCACCCAAAACTAATGCCCGGCTTCGTTATGAGGTTGTTAATGACGATTGCAAGTATCGGAGAAATGACTGGGCCCGCACGATTATTTCTTATTCTACAGATAAACCTGTCCGCCTTCCATTTACTGATATTGCTATTCGTGATGTGGGAAAACCGAGTCAAGCATTCTCCATTGAACTTGGAGCAGTTTGTTTTTCGTAACCTGATGCATTGTTCATATAAAACAAATCTTAGGCTCATACAATGACATTTAGAAACCATTATAAAGTATGTTCAATAAAGTATAACGCCATGATGACATTTCATATTTCATCTCTTCGAAACGCTGATCACTTCTTTCCATTGCCAGAGGAATCAAAAATCAAGCAGCTTTGGATTTCTCTGACAATGTGAAAGGCAATAAATGTTTTATTGACAAATTTTAACATTCATTCTCATTAGTATCTCGCATAACATGTCTGAGGTGGAGGATTTCGAAGAAGCTGTCGAAACCGAGGAATCGATTATCAAGGATGAGAGCGCATCCAGTGAAACCATTTCAAATGTTGACTCTCAATATAGAACTCCGCTGGTGGCAACGACCCTATCTCATTTGTCAGTGAATGCGCAAGACAAATGGGCGAAACGGGTGATTGCACCCTTTGTGACCCTAGTGCAGAAAGGAATCGCAGAGTCCTTAGGTCGTGATGCCCGCTACTATAACTTCTTCATGACGAAAAAGTCCAACCTGTTGCTTAAGAGCTTGAAGTCGTTCATTAGCACTAAACGGGATCTTCCTGGACTCTTGTACGAGACCGCGGATGTCATGAAGTCGTTAACCGACTCGCTTGGCGTGCGACTGTATTTGGTCGACCGCGAACAGAACCAATTGTACCAATATCAGAAATATGCGACTTATCCCAGATGTAGAGTCAACTATAACATGGAAACTTGCCAATCAGTCGCATGCTATGTGGCCCGCACCCAGGAATATGTCATGGTCGACGATGTGTCTAAGGACACTCGATTCATAGAGGGAATCAGTTACAAGGATAATGTGAAGCCGGTCCTCTGCGTTCCCATCGTTACTATGTCATCCACATTCGCCGTCATCGAACTGTACAGGGACATGATGAAGGCGCCCTATGAAAAGAATGATATGAAATTGGCGGTGATCCTTAGTGGATGGATAGGTCTGACGATTCAGGAGAATGAGGAGGGCTTCATGCTTCACCTGAAGGAAGCAGTCAACAATAACATGCTGCAAATGGTGCTGACATTCTTCAACGATCCTTCACCTTTCGAATCGCTTCTCTCTGCTATCCTGGTAGGGCCCACCCGTTTTACTTCTCGTACATACAATTGACAACTCTTCCTCAATGTACAATCTAGTCTTATGCTAAGAAGGAGACTCTAGCTGATAAGGGGACTATTTACGTGATAAGAGATCAACAGAAAATGATTGCCGATGTTTATGCAGAGGGCATTTCTGATAAGAATAACTCTATCATCAAGAAAAATCTGGCAGTGAGTTTGGACAAGCAGAACACTGTGGCATGCCAAGTGGCGCGCGAAAAGCGCAAGATTAATGTAAAGGATCTGTACTCGGACGAACGATTTAGGTCCCAAGTGTATCTTGATGGAGACCTTATGGTTATTGAACGCACTGAACTCTGCGTTCCTGTTATGGCAAAAGACAGTCTCCTTGGCACGCAAATATTCTTGTTAGAGACGCGTTCTCATTCATGTAGGTATACTTGCAGGTATTATTTCAATGGTGAACAAGGAAGACAATTCCATCTTCTCGCTAGAAGACGAGAAAGTAATGGACATAATTGCATCCTACACAGGACTGGTTCTCTCTTTCCATCGGAGTCAGAAAGAGATCGAAAAAGTGCAATTGCAGTGCGAAAGCTTAACCGATCTGCTGCAGTACCAGTTGAACCCCAGCAAGTTAGATCTGGAGCGCTTGCAGATTGATATGGACTTCCCGATGCCGAAGAATATTGACGAGTACCAAGTCGGGAGCGAAAACATTTGGAAAATATCGATGTGTTTTTGCTTGCAGGTTTAGCTATTACGTCGTGCCTGACCAGTACCAGTTAATGCCTCAGCTATTCATCAAAATGCTGCGAAATGTTGTGCCGCATGATGGCATCAATGCCAGTGAGTTGTATTCATTCGTCTTGACCGTGCGCAATGGTTACCGAAACAATCCGTATCATAACTTCGAACACGCATTCATAACGGCACACGCAATGTACACAATCTTAGTGAGAAATTCGGAAAAGTTCTCCACTATAGAGGTTGTTATATTACGGGCGAATACATTCTCGAATCTTAATAGATATGATATATGGAATGTTTACAGACAGCGGCATTGATGGTAGCAGCCTTAGGACACGATATTGACCATATTGGAGTCACAAATAATTTCCTACTAATCACAAATCATTGCCTGGCGAAACTTTACGCAAGTTCCATTTTGGAAAATCATCATTGCTTCGTAATGGCTCAGATTTTGAGGGTGCGCATATTAACACGTTGATTGCCACGCAAACTCTCTATCTCTCTATATCTATCTCGCTATATCTTTGCAGAAATACAACATTTTCAATCATAACGATGAGGAGCGCGAGCTCTTCAAGCAGGAAGTCTTGGAGAATATCATCTTCACAGATCTGCTGGAGTACTTCAAGAATCGCAACACCTTAGTGAAGATTCTGAAGAATAAAGCGTTCAAGATAACTAATCCGGAGCATAAACGGCTGGTGCGATGTGTCTGCATGACCGCATCCGATCTGGCGAGTCAGGGAAAGCCCTTCAGCGTGGCCAAGCGCCTAACTGACGCGCTCTACCGCGAATTCTACGCGCAGGGCGATCAAGAGAAGGCGCTCGGCTTCACCCCGCTGGCAATGATGGATCGGGACTACGTTGACCAGATTCCCGACGATCAGGTCCAGTTTGTGAACATTGTTGTGCTCTCCTGCGCCGATTTGATCCGCAACGTGCTCCCCAACACGGATCAGATTTACCGCAACGCCGAGTAAGTCCCAAAGTACCAATATTTTGAAACACCTTTAAGATATAGTCCGTTATGGGAATACCCTAAAAGGAAACTCAGTCGAGTGGTAATGGGGTATACGTTTCGAAATTTGCCATGAGCACGGAATATGAGGTCGTAATTGATATAGGATTATATGGGATAAGTTCCACGGTTTCAAAATGTGCATGACTATGAATGTTTCTCAAGGAAACATTGTAAAAAGCACCACTTAATTACTTTTTAGCGTATTCCCTTTACAGCAACATGAAACAATTCGGAGGGCCATAAAAAGCAACAGCAAATCCATTTCCCGGTGTTCCCGTAATGAATTGTCGGTTTACATTGTCGCCGAATTCTTTGAATAATTCTGATTCGGACCCAGATTAACGAAACAACTGGACTGATTAGACTGTATTCGAGCGGTATTGACGTGCCGTTTGTCGTGAAAAGTGTTGGTTTTTTCGCTATAACTTTCGAACCATGAGGTTCTTCCAATTTTCCTTTCCGTTAGCGGAGTGCCAGAAGTACATGGAACATGCACAATATTTAATTTCCATCGAATTGCTTGTATTTTAGCAGTAAATCGAAGATACGCACACACATACATTCATTTTTATATATACAGATTATTGAATTGCAAAATTGTGTATTTGTCAATATACAAATACATATGACAATATGTACATATAACTGAATTCAAACATATTAGATAGATTTCGTTGTGTATAATTTGGGTCTATGACAACTTCATTTAGTTTCTAATTATTCACTAACATTCTGGCCCACAAATTTCATAACTTCCAAAAATTCGATATTAGATACTTTTCTAATTTTTATAATAGAAAAATCCTGTATAATGTTATCGAAATTGATACTACAGTCGAACTCGGTTATAACGAGCTCGAAGGGACCGTGAGATTTGCTCGTTATATCCGAGTGCTCGTAATAACCG